>JAUZTB010000087.1:34959807-34972851 GCA_034780895.1 Rhynchobatus australiae | reverse complement strand
TAAAACACTAAATTAGTCTTACACGTTTAAAATATTTCATTATATATTTGAACTACCTCTTTCAAATCCCTTCCTTGAGAGGAAGCCATTTTTATGCCAATCCCCAAGCTATATCCCCATACTTATTCCTTTCTCGGAGATTCTGTGTTCTAATTATTTTAATTGTCTTCTGGCCTGCTGTCTCAAATAGCAAGTGTAATAACTCATTAGAACCATAAACTGGATTTTAACCAAAAAGTATGAGAATCTAATCCAAGGAGGAAGTTCCAATCTTAGCCCTGTAATGAGTATGCTATTGCTGTAACTTCTTACTGTCTTCCTTTATTGCTCTGACATATGGTAATCCTGTCAGGAGACACTCAACATTTTAATGTTGTAAGGGTAATCAGTGGTGCAGGTATATCATAATGCCATAATCCTCTAGCTTTACATTCAGGCCACCATTTGCTTTAACATCAGTTGTTCATTTGTAGCCATTTCAAGATTTTGTCTCTATTTCTTCTGGAACAAGAGAATCACATTTGTGAGCTTCCAATCTGCAGATACCCTCCTGGAACTCTTAAGTTTTGAAAAACTGCAACCACTGGCTCTATTATCTCTGCAGCCTCTTCCTTTAATACCTGTGAGCACTGGCCAGTAGGTCCTCATGACTTGCCTGCCTTTGGTCTCATTAGGTTTTCCAAGATCTTGTCCCGCATGATAAGGATTGTTACAAGTTCTTCCATGTTATCTGAAACTAGCTCATCTGTTTTCTTTGAGATATTTTCAGTGTACTCTGTGTAAAGACTGAAGCAAAAAAAGGTTTAAATTATCTGCCTTTTCCTTGTCTCCTATTGTTAATTTTCCATTTCCAGTCTCCAATGGTCATACACTTACCTTAGCTACCCTTTTCCTCTTTATATTTTCATAGAAGCCCTTGTTTTGACATTGTCACTTTTCTCTCTTAATCAATTGCGTTCCTTCTTCCCCAGTCTTTTCGTCTGCCACTAGATTTTGCCACTTTCTATGGTCTGGTTTTTTATTTCATATTTTCCTCACATAATTTGTTAACTATGGATAGTTCAGCTTTCTCATTGAGTTCCTATTTCTAAATGGATTAAATTTCTGCTGAGCACTATGAAACATCTGCTAAAGTATCTGTCACTGCTCAACAACTGACCTTTCCCTTGCCTTACTTTTCCAATCAATTCTAGACAATTCTTCCTTCAAACTTTTGTAACTGCCGTTATTTAAGTTGAGAACATTGTTTTGGGACTCAAAGTGTCTGTGCTCAAATTAGGTCTGGAATTCTACCACATGCTCTAATTTTGTTAAATAGGCTCTTTCATGGCACTTTATTGCAGGTTTTCTGAAAGTTTACCACATTCATGGGTTGCCCATTAACTATTCTGCCAGCTACAATCTCAAAAAAATTCATCAAACATACCTTTAGTCCTATTCTTTGATCTACATTGACCCTGCCCAATCATATCAATTTTCCAAGTACTCTATCACCACTTTCTTAATAAGATTCAAGCATTTTCCATATTGTAGATAGCAGGCCAACTACTCTATAGTTTCTTGTTTTATCTCTCTTTAAATGATGGACTTAAATTTCCACCTGACACACTATAGAAACTATTCTGGAAACTGCAATTTTAGATGATGGCAGCCAATGCACTCACCATCTCCACCGTCACCTCCTTCAAAACTTTGAGACGCAGGCATTCAGGACCTGGGGATTTATTGGTTTTCAGTTCCTTCAATTTCTCCAATTTTTTTTTGCGAATGCTATTTTCTTTCAGCTCCCCATTCACCCAAGACCTGGTATTTTTCATTATCTCTGGGAAGGCACTATTTCCACTGCATTAAGGAATAAACACCAACCTTTTTTCAAAAGGCAGATTTTAGTATATTGGCATTGATCAAATTAGGCTGAAGATTTCTTGCTTAGCCATTCGTGTCCTTGCACCAAAGGCTTTTGTCACTGTTACTGTTCTATGAAGAAGAATGACATGAAATCCAGTGCAACAGAATAAAAAGGCAGATGTGTATTTGCATTATCAGGTTGCTTCTCATATAGAATCAGCCCCATAACAGAACAGGAGGAAGCCTTCCCTCCATCCATTCTGCACCTGATTTTTGCAGAGTAATTCATTTAATCCCATTCGCATGCTTTTTTCTTGTAGCCCTGCAAGTTATTTTCTCTCAAGTAGCAATCTCTTTCCCTTTTAAAAACCCTGATGTTTTTAACATGTACAGACATTGACTTTGAAATCATAACCACTCTCTGCATAAAGGTCTCGCCTCACAGTCCTTCTACATCTCTTCCCCATCAAATCTGTGCCCCCAATCCTTAAACCATCCCCTAATGGAAACAGCTACTTTATGCAGTGGATATCTAATAATCAGTTTATTAATCTAATACTGTAGCTTGAAATTTTTCAAAATATTAAATGCTTTTAACTAAATTGATATTCAGTAAGACATAAAAAAATTAAGTCTTTTCTCTATCCAGTTTAATTATTGATTAAAATTAGCTTGATGTAGTAAAATGGGATTATGACCTTTATGTCAGGAAGGCCATAATGGCTAATGGACTAGACACTAAATAACAGCAAATTCAGAAAGGACTTGATGGATAGCAGGACTGGCATTTTTGAGCATAATTTGTTGAATTAGTAACATTTCAGCAATTAAAAGCCACCAGTAATTAACAGATGTCAGCTACATAATTGTCAGTGTCTTAAGTTTAGATTCAATTTGCATTAAACTCCTAACTTCAAAACCACATCTTTTTCTTTGTCAAATAAAGGCTAGTTTTAAAATTTTAAAAATAAAAAGGTTTTTTTTTAAAAAAGCTTCAAAAAAAAAGTGAGCTAATTATAACTGGCAGACTCTGCTGAGGTGTATGCTGGATAAAAAGCAAACGGAATCCTTCAAGAACTATGAGAATTGCTGCTAGGCCTGGAACACCCAACTTAAGAGGTGCAAAGAGTTGTACAGGAGTCAAACATTCCACCTAAAAGGATCAAAAAGGGGAGAATCTAGATCTATTCTTAAGGGAATACCTGCCACAAATCAAAATTAAATCAGTACAATTATTCAAGATAGTCTTTCAGATGTGTCTCATTTGTAACATTTGCTGAACTTTTGAATCTAACTGTGTGCTGTTGAAAGGATTTTTTTTTACAACTAACTTGTATATTCTAATTACAACCCTGAATACTAAAAAATAAAAACCAAAGTAGCATCACTATGAGGGGAATATGCATAATTAGTGTTACAACAGAGCTACTGCAGTACAATTAGAGGGTGACATGAGAAATACTGAGTTAGTATGTCAGTCCTTCATTGATGGATACAAGTCTTGGTACCTATAATGTGCAATTAAAGTCTTTTTCTAGCAGGCTATGCAAGATATAGTTAGGCAGCCAAAACCTAATTCCTACTGAGGCCAAGGTCAAGAACAAAAGTGATACAGTATTAGAGAAACTGCCAATAGTGCCAACTTCTCTATACTGAGTCAATCTTTCAATTCAAGAGCAAAATTCTTATGCAACAGGGATTAGTGGTCTGGAGGCTGGGGTGAATGAAAATCATGCGGAGAAAAGGCAGCCTTACTTTGTATCCAAATTTTTTTATACCTAATTTAGAAAAATGCTATGTTGATATGGGGTGATTTGTTCAATCTAGCCTTCTACAAAACTGACAAAAGATCTTCAACCTGAAAGATTAACTGTTTTTTTTCCACATATGCTCAATGCTGAGTTATCATTTTGTTTTTATTTCAGATTTCCAGCTTCTGCAGTTTTTTCCCCATTTTCTATAAAAATAATATAAGTATCAACATAATCTATTTTAAAATTCTAGATACACTGATTAAAATACTATTCACTCTGCGCTGTATAGTTATTAATTCAACTATAACAGGATACAATTAACAAAAACACAGTAAGCACCAAAAGTTAAATATCCACACCACTGCTATCCTGTTTCTGGACTCCTCTATTACTCCAATAATGCCTAGCATGAGCTCAAGGAACAGCCCCTCACTTTCTGACCAGGAATGCAACAGATCTCTGGATTTAACAATTTCTGGGAAACCACCCCATCCCTTTTCCCCCCTCCCCCCCACCACAAAGGTGGCCGTGTACCATCCTGTTTCAATTTGTTATGGTTTCAAATTATTTCTGAATCACTTTGTTCCAACTGCTGATATTTAAAGTAATTGTTAGCTCAATAAATTTGGTCTGCATCTTATTAAAGACAATCCCTCTGCTCTCTCCATCTTCTCTTTAATTTAAAGCACATATCTTTTATTGTTTCCCTCCCCCCACCCCAGAGTTCTGATTAAGAATAATTGATCTGAAATGTCAACTCATCCCACTAGTCCTGCTTGATATTCTGAGCACTCATTTTGTACTGCAAGCTATAACATGCTCTTAGCCTCACATGTGTCAGCCAATGCAAATTAAACACACACACTTCAGGTTGCTGGAATATAGTTATGATTCAACTTCACTGTGGTCAAAATACCAAAGTCCACCAGGGAGGAAAGATGAATATTTGATACTTCCATTTGCAATTGACTTATCTGGGCAAGGATTCATATATTCTCAGAATCAACTTCAAATCAAGGTTTTTTTTTGCAATGATAATATTCAAACTAACTTCATAACAACCTAGCATTCTAACTAATTTTGTAAATGAATTTGCTTAAAACTTGGATTTTCAAGCTGCCTTCATTTGTAAATATTTCATAATATTTTGAATGGCAAACTGAGAGGAGGTCAAAAAGCAAGCATTTCTCACACTGATTAATATTCATCATTCTGCTTTCCCTCACCTTACATTTTTCACTATGGAGTTAAATCCTATAAACATTCTGGTATTAAATAGATGTTCATAAATTTAAGTGCACACAAAAAGATAAAATGAAATAATTATACAAAACAAGTAAATCTAAAGTTTATTCTTAACCTTAAGAAGTCAGGTTATTGCCAAATGTTTGAATTGACATCTTATTATAAAACAACAAGCAGGCACATTTCAGGCCAATATCATACAGAATCCATGAACAAAATGCCAAAAGCTGTCTTTTGCATTTCTTTGAAAATCCTGGTGCCCCTTTGATTTGATAAATGGTGCCAATTCTACACCTATCTTATTTTATTTCCCCTTAGCTACAAAGTGTGGCTTTACCTGCAACGAGTAAAACTTTCCCCAAAAAGTCAAAAACTGCTCCGATGATATCAAGTTGATACCTGATGAGCACTGTAGCTATAAAACAATCGAATGTGAACTAATGTGTCAAAGAGTGAATTTAGGACAAGGGCCTCATTAATATGTTCCTAGAACATTGTCAGCTAATACATCCATATCAAGTTAAACCATTTCAGCAAGCCTTTTTTTGGAATGGACTAGTAAAAGCAGAGACTTAAGTAATTCATGAAAAAGTTCAATGATGTGATAAGTTGCAAATTTAACATTCAATGGTTCGGTTGCCAAATGACCACCCTCTTCTGCACTTAATATTCCTGTGAAATTACCTTTTACAGCCCAAATAAATAAGAAATTGAACACACAACAAATAAATTAACTGTGCATTAGATATCTTGTATGTGGGATTTCATGTGTAGAAAATATTCAACTAACAGTTAGTTTCTACTCCACATATTTTAGTGAAATACTAAGTTTGCCTGCAAATTTTTTCAACACATTTGCACATTAATTACAAAAGTTTTATTTGTATCAAATTTGTCCAGGAACATTCATTGAATAATACATTTCCACATTAAGTGGAGGACTATAGTATGGACATACAAATTCAAAATATACTCGCAACATTATAAAAAAAACAATAAAAATTCTTTTTCTACAAAGATCTTCCAAAAATGAAACCAATAGATTTGAGTCCAAAGTAGTTTTTGCATGTTTCACTCTGCACACTGTTGAGCAACTACACTTAAGTTCAGGACTATTGTATTACGAATCATTAGGGAGTCCAAAGAGTTTAACAGTTCCAGCTTCCCGACTGTTATCATACTTGCCATCTTTGTCATCACAAGCAAAAGCCAAGAGTGGTCGCTTTGGATGCCATGCTACAGTAAAAGTAGGCGAGTCACACTGCACCTCCCATAGCTTTTCACCTATTGGAAGAATTAGAAAAATAAATAAATACATTGCATTAAAAGGCCCTTAAGACAATTACTATTGCACTTTTCACAATACTGCCATACTCAAAGTCAGTCAGGATAATTATTTCACAGAAACAATTCAGCCATGGGATGCAGATTTATTTTCTCTGTTTCAAAATTTTCTTTAAAAAAAAACTTAATTTTACTCTACTCCCTTAATTATATTTTCCATCTCTATCATTGCATTTAGCTTCCCAAAACTACCCAGTTCTCAGGCCTGCTACACTTCTTAGAATATTACAAACTAATCTAGTTCTATCCTTCTACAAGGGTGTTCAGGCTCAGTGGGTTAGGCATGACCTTTCACCTTTGGGATAAGTGTTCAAACTCACAAGTCTCTTCTGCTGGCTGAGGATACAAATAAAGTGTCTGGGAGCCGCAATCAAATTGTTATGGAGGTGGGGCCAAGCACATGAAGCTGCTCTTGTATGCCATTTATACTCACAGAAGCCAGAATAGTTTCTGTGAAAAAGGAAAAATAAAAATCTCAAATGTAATATTGAGCCCTTTATTGATTGGGTCTGATGTAATTTGTTCAAGCAGTTGTGCAGAGCTATGTTAAACATGTTGATGGACACATAGGGTAAACAAAATGGAAAGGGTTTCATACCCATGACAGCCTCCTGCAAACCAAAGAACAATATTCCTCACCTCAAAGTTCAACCTTGTTTACTTTGGACTTAAAAATGCTTCAGATCTCAATATTTGACCCCATGACAACAATTTGCAGTAGAATTCTATTGCAAAAGGTTAACAGAGACAAGTAAACTTTCAATCAGCTATTAGAACATCAGCAAGTTCCACTTAAATAGTATACACCCCATGCATATAATCAAATTAGCTTTCTAAAAAAAGCAGCCTGGCACTTAAAGAGAAACACAAGTTTACTTCAAAAGGAATTTAACTTCTAGAATAATGGTAATAGTCACCAATTAACACATTGATTTGCAAATTCGTACCAGTTTCCACTTCTGCAATGTCTATGAAGTGATCCTCAGAAGCTGATGCTAGCATTTTCCCATCATGGCTGAAGCTTAATGTTCTTACAGGCCAGTCAAGTCTGAAGGAAACAAAGAAACAAAGCTGTATAAAATTTTGATAACTGCAAATTTGCAAAAGCAAGAATTATAAATTGCCATGTTGGTGATGCAACACAGTAATGCAGCAGGTAAAGTTGTTGGCTCACGCCTTCAATCCTGACCTCTAATGCTGCCTGTATGGAGTTTGCACATTCTCCCACAAGGGTTTCTCCGGGTACACTGGTTTCCTCCCAATTCCTAAAGAGGTGCTGGTTGGTAGTTTAATTGCTTACTGTAATCAACCCTTATTGTCAGAGGTGGTAGGTAAATTGGGGGGAAAATTGATGGCAATGTGAGAGAAAAAAGATGACAGAGAAATAAGTGCAGGATCGGGATTGATGGAATTGCTCCAGGAGCTGACATAGACTTGATGGGCCAAATGGCCCCCATCTATGTTGTGAGCAATGCAAGAAACAAAGCAGATGGCAATATGGATCAAGATGCAAGAAAGCTTCAGAGAGGTATGAACATTTTGGCATCCTTGTGCATAGATCACTGAAAGTTCAAATGCAGGTACAGCAAGCAATAGGAAGACAAATGATATGTTGGCCTTTATAGGAAGAGGATTTGAGGCAAGAGTCTGCAGAAATGGAAACTGGTGTGAATTTGCAAATCAATATTATTAATTGATGACCATTGCCATTAATCTAGAAATGTTTTGGACCTGAAAGGGGATGGCAGGACAGACCATCTAGGGTGAATCATGAGCACACTGGACAAAGTAAAGCAGCTGCAAACCAAGAATGCGCAATAAAGGGCCTCAGGATGAAGCAGGAAAAGTAGGAGTTTGGAAATGGACTGGGAAAAGGTAAAGAGGTGCAGGGTGACGAGCCAGTGCATCAGACAGAGTGAAGTGTGAGCAAACTAAGGTGACAGAGCAAAGCACATGGAGCACAGAGACAGTAGGCAACAGAGAAAAATGCAGAGGTGACAGGATGACCTGCAGTGCATCTGGCAAACTGGGTGTAGACCCGGCAGGGTGAAGGTCAAGCAGACCTTTAAGGGAGATGACAGCATGGAGCTTAAGTGGACCTGAAAGCGCAATTTGCCTTGCAGACAGTGTAGGGGGAACCAGGCACAGGGAGGGACAGAGCAAACTGACCAAAGAACATGCAACAGTAATTGGCTGCAGGATGAAGCAGGGAGAGTAGGGCGTTTGGAAGCAGACCTCGCCACGTGAAGTGGTGCAGGGTGACAAGCTAGTGCACCAGGTAGAATGAAGCATGATCAGGCTGAGAAGGCGAAGCAAAAGCAAACCACATAGTTAGTGGGCTGCATCTAAAAGAGTAGGAGGTGGCAGGATGACCCAGAGTGCATCTAGCAGTGTGTGTCAGGTTAAATGCAGGATTGATGTTTTACTTGGCTGGGGTGTCTCAGCCAGGGGTCAATCTTAAAATGAGTTGGCCATTCAAGTCATATGAAAAGACATGGCTTCCCCCAAAGGATAGCGAATATTTGGAATTCTCTGGCCAAGAGAACAATGGATGCTCACCACTAGGTATACTCAAGTATGATGGATTTAAATATTGAGAAAAAACACAAAATGGTGTTATTGAAGGAAGTGTTTTTAAGTAAAAGATCAGCCATGATTTTATCGATTGTGTTTTTATGTTACTTCTAAAGCCTTGTCAGTTATTGATTCACACACTTAACTAAAGCCCTAGAACAAATATGACAAAATCCATTACTGCCATTTTCACATTATCCTCATTCTTTTCACACTCATTTTTTCGGCACAGCTTTGTGGGCCGAAGGGCCTGAATTGTGCTGTAGTTTTTCTGTGTTTTTATGTTTCCTTGGCCTGGGCCAACTTATTATCTAACTGGGTATAACTAAAGTTATCCTATACACATAATTTTAAAATCATGCAACACAATGGGATTTTATGCAATCCTTTTGTCAGTTTAATGATACACCTTTGTGAACCAAATCCAAATTCTTTTGAATATGCCATAATTAATAAATGCAAATCCAGCTAGGTCTTTCCAATCTTTTAAACCTGCTGAGAGGAGACATTATCTGACCTTTTTGCATGCAGAACAACATAATAATCTATCTTAACTGTCTGCATTAACAATTCTCCTCGCAGAGTACATAGCCAATGTAACAAAATATCAGATGCAGTACTTTGTCCATTTTTCATTCTCAGTTCCAAGTTAACAGTCAATATTTTGAGCACATTCCAAAGCCTACTCACCTGGAGAAGCATCTTACACACACAAGTTCATCCACACTCCAAAGGCTGACCAGCGCATCAGCACTTCCTGTAGCAAAATATTTGCCTGTTGGATCAAATTTAATGCAAATGCAGTTCGAAGGATGTGCATTGATTGACTGAATAGGTTTCAACTCTGGATAACTGAAACATAATCAAATAAAATAATACATCAGATTGTTTACAATATCTTAGTGAAATAATCTCACTTAATTGAAAGAAAACATAAGATCAGACATGAATGGCAATAAATAATACTTAAGTTTTGTAAACAAAATACACAAATATTAATTCCACAAGTTTGCAATAAATGTATACCTGTAGAAGGTTAAGAACAATATGCTTTTTCTTGCCCCCCAAATCTGCAGAATTTAATATCAAGTGATTATATTCTGTCCACAAGAAGCTGCTTCAACACACACACCCTATTTCCAAACATCAGAACAATTGATCAGATGCTAATGTTCATCTCATTGTTATCTCTTGAAACAAATTAAAATCATTGGTGCAGTTCTTCCACAACCCCAAATTTGCAAATTAACAACTTTTAATCTGGTCAAAGACAAATTCTAAACTAATAATTTTACATAAAGTTTGAAAGTGGATTACTCATACATACAAAGATAGAATGATGTGTAACTCAAGAGGCAACATCTTGGATTGATAATACCCTATCAGTTCAATTACACACATCTTTGTCAGCCCACTTTGAAAAGTTCAAAATTTATACTACCTGAGTAAGTTGATGCAGCCATTGCCGTTGGTTAGGAAAAACATATCATTATCATTGTTCCAAGAGATCTCATTTACTTCAAACTTAAACTGTTCTTCAGCCCTTGATCGGTGTGATTTTGCATCAATGAAAGTTACCACATCGTCCTTGTTTCCTACAGCAATTGTTTGGCCATCAGGACTCCAACAGATGTTAATATTCTCACCTAAAAAAAATACATTCAGTCTCTTGACAAAAAAATTGCACACATTCCCCTTATTGTAACAATAAGTCAAGACAACTCAAGCAATACAACCCAAATTCCATATTCCCCAAGGAACACACCAGTCCTCATTGCAGGGTCAATGGTGGAAAGGGTGAGCAACTTCAAGTTCCTGGGCGTCAGCACCTCACAGGATCTCTCCTGGGCCCAACACCTTGATGCAGTCATGACAGAGGCATGCCAGCACCTCTTCTTCATTAGGAGTTTGAGGAGATTTGGTATGTCATCAAAGACTCTGGAAAATTTCTATTGATGTATGGTGGAGAGCATTCTGACTGGTTGCATCACAGCTTGGTACAGAGGCTCCAATGCACAGGATCACAAGAGGTTGCAGAGGGTTGACTCAGCCAGCTCCATCATGGACATAACCCTCCCACCACTGAGGACTTCTTCAAGAGGTGGCTTCCATCACCAAGGACCCTCACTATCTGGGACATGCCCCCTTCTTGTTACTACCATGGGGAGGTGGTACAGGAGCCTGAAGATCCACACTCAACTACTTAGGACAGCTTCTTCCCCTTCGCCAGATTCTGAACCATCCATGAACAACTCCATTATTCCTTTTTTTTTTGCACTATTTATTTTGTAACTTATGTTATGTCTTTGCAGTATACTGCTGCCACAAAACAACAAATTTCATGACATACAAGTCAGTGATAATAAACCTGATTCTAAAACAACTGGGAAAAAAGGGAACAATTTCCTACAATTAAACATAATACAGCAAAATGTCTACTAGCATTTCATAGAATTATCACACAAGCTGATCCACTTAGGACAGCCGACCAAAAAGTTTGATTAAAGAGGTAAATATTAAGAAGCATCTTAAAGGAGAAGAGAAGATGAAAAAAGGAAGAGGGGCTTAAAGAGGGAATTCCAGGCCAGACTACCGTAGCCACAACTGCCAACAGAGCAGTTGATGGGAATGCGTGAGTAACAAAATAAGTTAGTAGGATTAGTGTGAAGGCAGTGCTTGATGGTCAGCATGGACCCCGTAGACTGAAGGGCTCCCATTTCTCTCAATTACTCTTTGAAGAATGGTTATGGTCTTCAGAAAGTTATCACAAGAGATTCATCAACTTTGCCTCCAACTTCCACCCTGTCCTCAAGTTTAGTTACTCCATCTCCAGCACCTCTCCCCCACCCTTCCCAGATCTCCGTATCCATCTCTGGAGACAGATTAACCACAGACATCTTTTACAAACCAACTTGACTCCCACAGTTACCTTGATTACACCTCTTCCCACACTGTCACTTGCAAGGATGCTATTCCCTTCTCCCAGTTCCTCAGCCTCCGTTGCATCTGTTCCTATAATGAGACTTTCCATTCCAGGACATCAGATGTCCTTTTTTTCAGTAAACAGGGTTGCCCTTCTACCACCATCAACGCAGCCCTCACCCGCATCTCCTCCAGACTTCCAAAAAGTTATAATTAAGCTTTCCAAAGTCCAGTGAGAACAACTTAATATATTGAGAACTTCAATTATTTATACTGGTGGTAATTAACATAATTTCCTTAACGTAATTAATCTAATCATTCCCAATTCTGGAATACAAGAATCACTTATAGCAGTGTTGACAAAATCTCCAGTAAGGTACCTTTTGTGTTGACAGTAGCAACACATTTTGTAGTTCTGACATCCCAGATTCGTACAGTTTTATCACCAGAAGCAGTCACAAAAAGGTCTGCATTGGTAGGATGCCAACAGAGTTGGTCTACACTATCACCATGACCACGATAGTTATTCTCCTTAACCTGAAAAATGCAAATAGAATATACAAAAATAACTCTTTTAGAACAGCTTAGGAACTAGAAAATATTAGAACCATAGAGAACTACAGCACAGAAAAACAGGCCCTTCAGCCCTTCTAGTGTGTGCCCCAATATTATTTTGCTTGTCCCATTTACCTGCACCCAGCCCATAACCCTTCAGACCTCTCTCGTCCATGTACTTATCCAATTTACTCCTAAAAGTTAAGAGTGAGCCCACATTTACTACATCAGATGGCAGCCTGTTCCACACTCCCATCACTCTTTGAGTGAAGAGGTTCCCCCTAATGTTCCCCTAAACTTTTCATCTTTCACCCTAAAGCCATGTCCTCTCATACTCATCTCTCCTAATCTAGGTGAGAAGTCTACTTGTATTAACTCTGTCTATGCCCCTCATCATTTTGTAAACCTCTATCACATCTCCCCTCATTCTTCTGCACTCCAAGGAATAAAGTCCTAACCTGTTCAATCTTTCCCTGTAGCTCAACTCCTGAAGACCCAGCAACGTTATAGTAAATCTCCTCTGCAGTCTTTCAATCCTACTGACATCCTTCCTGTAGTTTGGCGACCAGAACTGCACACAATATTATAGTAGAACTCCGATAATCCACAATCTGACTACTTTGGAAATCTCCTTTGTTTATCATTTGGTTCAACCGGTGATGTTTGCTGTGTCCCCTTTCCATCCACAGGGCCCCAGTTCCTGTGCTCCCTTTGATCTTACTTGTTTCACTAGAAAATTTATCATAATACTGTGAAACCTCCAAAAAAGTACATTAATAGAAGTAACATCCAAAAGTTTGCA
>JAUZTB010000087.1:32776138-32787345 GCA_034780895.1 Rhynchobatus australiae | reverse complement strand
AATATTTACCTACTTACAGATGTACTGCATAAATAGGAGGCAAAAATTACTTTAAATACTTTCACCAGACCTTCTAATGAAATGGCATAGATGCAGAATGTGCAATGGGTGCAAAAAATATTTCAGCCAGCTCCAGAAAATGTCAATGCTACCACTATGATTTTCAAGGACTGGCCAATATGCAGGTAAGACTCCCCTTAATCCTCCATCTTCTTGGATGCTTTTTCAGAAACCTACATACCCTAAACATCATGAGGCTTTCACTTCGCACCTCTTTTCTGACTTGATTTTACTCTCCTCAAGTTGTCTGAAGGAATCACCTCTTCCACCTTGTGCTTGAGACAAGCCTATAAATGCTGCCTCTTCTTGCCATCATATGCACTACATTAAGCTGCCTCAAATCTTGGAAACCCATAAACATGACCACATTAATTCATTTCCACACATTTTGCAGAAGGAGCTAGCACACAATAGAAATGAGATTGGGAATAGAATATTATATCGCCCTACTGACACATCAGTGGATGAGGTGGAGATTATTGGCAAAGAAAGAACATACAATGTTGAAATTCTGCTGCTTTCAGAAGATCACAGGATAAATGATGAAAGTAGTTTATCAGATAAGGCATCAGTGACCCCAAACAATTAATTCTCTCCTTGCAGTAGGCTAGAGAAGATTACATTGTCACACCCTCTCTGCAACATGCAAGTACATTAACCAGGGCCTATAATCCCATTGGGATTATAAAGATTTCTGGGAAGGCATTTCCTATTTGGTTCCTCTGGAACTGTTCCTACTTCCTCTGTTGTGCATACTCTTTTTTTGCAGAATCAAATTCCATGTAGAATTAAGCATAACGTCAAAAACTGCTCAAGAGGACTGAACATTCTACAGAAACAAGTATCATAAGTCTTCTAGTAGTGCAGAAAAGTTTTGTACACGGAGATATTTCCCAAAATTGTTAATTGGTATTACCAAGATCACATGCTGATCCCTTTAAATGTCATTAAACAAGGCTGTCTACCAGTTTGTAAGATTCATGGAATGGCAGACTGAGGAACAGTAGCAAGCTAAGAGAAACAAAGCTAATGGCAAGTGTCAAGATTACATTATCTGTCCTCATTACTATACATTAGTAAAACCTCCAGCCTATTTTTTTGCAGGAGCTTTGATCACCCAGAAAGAAGGAATCTGAAAATCATAACTAGTGGTTCACAATTGTTCATTGGCACTTTCACTGAAGGTGCTATTTCTGTCTTTATATTCCACATATTTAACTTCAACAGTTAGTGCAAAGACATGAAAATAGCTGTCATTATATCCCATTTTCTGCTCTCAGAAGCAAACAGAACATCTAACCATCAACCTATTCCTATTTCTGACTGAAGCAGGAACCAGTACAGGTGGATGAAATGCAGATAATTATAGTGATATCATGGATGCTGATCAAAATATATACTATAAATATAATTTGGTTTCATACCTGTCAAGTCAGTCAGGAACACACTTCCATATTTTTCAAATTTAATTTAATCTTTACTTATGACAGACGACTACTGGCAAAGCACAATGTGATCACAGCAGTAAGAAGGCATTACATCACACTTCTGATATGAAGCGACTGTACCAATTGAACATATTAATTATCTCTGTTTCGGGATGCCAGTCAAGGGCTCTTGTCTTCTATGGAAGATATGTCATTGCTTCCCCAATGGCATTTTGGCTCTAGAAGCCAACCTACTTACATATTCATAGATTTATGCCATTCACCTCACCTCAGTGTAGAGAAAGCAGGATAGTTGCCCGCTATCTGCTTTTTCCTGCACTGGCTCCATTCCAAACATCCCAGAGATAATTAACAAAATATTTCAAAATAGTATACTGTATTATGAAAATGTGTAAACTTCATTTTCTTCACAAAGCTAATATTTCACATAGTTACAATTAAAGCAACACTATATTATTCTAAACAGTCTCTTCAGCAAAGTTTGCTACAATATCTTTGTATACCGTTTTATCCAAATCTCTTCTATGCATTCAAGGTGTCACCCTTACCATGGTAAGAAATTGTATAGAGAAAGCTTACAAAGTACCAGCCATCAGGATCTTCTAGCCCGTATTCAAGAGACTTTAAAGTGGTGCTTGCATCCAGCTAATATTATTAACTTCTCAGGAATAGTTGATAAGAAGACTGGATTGCATGACTGATGACGATCTTGCGGTTTTAGATTCAAAATGAAAGCAATATTATTTAAAACAAATAATTATTTGTTCTTTTTTTTGATTAATTCTATCCTCATATCCCTGATAGTGCAACTGATAAATGCAGGGCACAATTACATTGATTGTAATTACGACACAATTACACTACTACATGACCAGCATTTGCACACTAATATGGCACTCTAATTATCAACATTGTTTACTGTCCCTTAAATTGGTTTACCTTTACCACCATAGCTATCTACCTTTCCCTGTCAGCAGTTGAAACAACTCCATATTTCCCAATCTTTTCTGCAACATTGGGAGTCATAAAATGTATCGAATTGTGATATCATATTGTGATATTTTCCATGGTAAACTGTGACATTTTCAAGTCTCTTATTTTCCTCTTCACCAGAAACCACACAAGGTGTCTCTTTAGGATCTGATTTGTCTACTTGATTGTTCCGATATATGCTCCATTACACTTTTGCTGTGCTTGATCATTGGAATGTTAGCAGCCAATAATATGTATTTGATACAGCAATTTGATTAGCAGCCAATAAGATGCCTCAAGAAAGTAACTATTTGATCTTTCATCTCCTTAGGTATCATTGAACAAGAAGATGGGTGATTGAAGGAAAATTTGACAGTGGATTTATTAAGAAGAAACCTTTCTGGTTTGTGTGCACCATGAACTGGTGTGAAGAGAGATACAAGTGTTAATCGGACATCTGGCTCACATCTGATGAAACAGTGATCAGGTAGCCTTACTGATGACACAGAAATTTCCTGTTTATGACAGAAAAGAAAATGGTATAGAAGGGACATGGTAACATTTAGGCAATCACTAGCAATTAGTACTGCACTGTTTCAGTTAATGGAAAAAGTAAATCAATACATCCAGGTGAAAAACCTATTTGTGTTTTTGCAGTGGTTGACACTAGTGTTTCTTGCATAGTATTGATAAAAATTAACTACCTTAAGGTAGAGTTTCCATACATTTACAACATCCAGAGGAAACAGATTAAACAAAGGCAAAAAAAATTGGGAGTTTTAAACCCAGTTGACAGAACTTTATATTTGGTGCTCTCCAATTTTTAGCAATAGTTTAAAACTAAGTTCATCAGACCAAGCCCCACACAGAAAACCAACCGTGCCCCAAGGGTACAACTTTAAATTTCTACGAAGTACACTAATCATGGAAGGTTCTTCGATTGGCACTAATTTTCTTTGACACATAGGCATAAGTAGATATGCTGTTAATCTTTTTTCCATTAATAATTACTAAACAAAACTGAATGAATATGGCCCCTTTTAAAATCAGGTTACACACAGATGGATGTTACAAATAATTATATTTTGTGATAAAGCCATTGTCAGCCATATTTATATGAATGGATGGGTTTTCATTCTTAAACACATCAATGAATACATCTTAGAGACACAAAAGACTGTAGATGCTGGAATCTGGAGCAAAAAACAATCTGCTGGAGGAACTCAGCAGGTCAAGCTGCATCTATGGGAGGAAAGAAATTGTCGATGTTTTGGGTCTAAAACCTGGATCAGGACTGAAAACATTTTAACTGAAAACTTGCAATGAATGACTATGTTCCATTATGATGAGCAATTACACTGGGTCAAAGAACATTTTAAATTTCTGGTATCCAAATAATAAAACTCCGTTAATCCAGCATGCTTGGGATTTTGGTGGTTCCAGACTGGCAAATTTTCTGGACTATTGGATGATATTCTCAGTTACTCTTTTCATACACTTTGTTTTCATATGTTACACAGTACAATATTATAATTATTTTCCTAGTGAGTCAGGCAAGTTTCAAGGGAGTGTGGGGAACAGAACCAAGTAATTTTCAAAAGAGCACAGGAACGAGAACCCCAATGAATTCCAAGGAATTGTGGGAAGCAGGGCCCCAGTGTGTTAGAGGGAGTGTGAGAATCAGTACATGTTGCGCCAACTACCAAGCCATCAGGATTTTCAAACAATTGGATGCTGGATTATTGGCATTTTACTGTAAGCAAGGTTGCTAAATGCTATGTCAAGTGAATTTTGGGTGCAATTTCCCAGTTCTCCCTCTAAGGCAAGCTAAACCTTCTGCCTGTGTATTCCATTTAAACTTGGCAAGTGTATAAGAGGCATTTGGTGCCACAGTAGCAAATTTTATTCGACAGAGCTGTAGCTGAGATATTTTAAGTTCCATACAGACTTGAATAAAAAGAGCACCAGAAGATGAATGAGAAATATTTGCATTAATCAAAAGGTAGTTGCTTAAAGCAGACCATTTAAATCTAATAGAGACCAAGTACTGTGTGATTTAGTTACTACAGTGAATTAGAAATAGCCAGATATTTTTAAACTCAACCCACTCACTGGGAAATTGAGAGAATTAAATTAGCCACCTATTTCAACACACCGCCTGATTTTATGTTGAAGGTGATAAATAGGTATCCCAGATATCAAGAGATAATAGGAAACAGGTATGAGGCATGGATGAAAGACCAATTAACAAATGTATTGCCTTTCATGGTGGAAAAAAAGGAAATACAAGTACAAATGAACAGAGATGAGTAAAGAGAATGATGTGATAGAATTGAGAGCATCGAGACAAGGGTCTTAAATGAAAAGTCAAGAAAATTTCAACATAGCAATTGTGATTTGCCAAAGCTCACTGATTTGTGAAAAACATGATTCAACTTTGAGTCTACCCTTTCAGATAGATCTCCCTTCAAGTAGTTTTTATCTCACTAACCACCTACCCTCCACTGGGAATGTTCTCCAAGGTCCCCTGCTACATGCCTGACTGGCTCCTTCCTTAACAGCAAATGCCTGTCCAAACATCCATCCACCATCACCACAAGTCCCATACCCTCTTTGCTCTGCCCTGACCTCTAATCGCATTGGAGCAATCCCAACCCAATCTCCTCTCTGGCTAACCCTTCCATCTTTTGAGGTTGGGGAATAATGATCCTCATTATCACACTTCCAGTTTCCTTATTCCCCTTCTTTGATCTTCTCCTGCCCCACAATCCTCTCAAGCATCTGTTTTCTCCCCATATGCCTTTTATAGCACCTGTGCTGCCACTTTTACAAATCCTTGGACTCATACACCCTCTGTTCTTTGATGCTTCTGAGGGCCCTATGATTCATTGTGTATGCCTTACCATTATTAGTACTTCCAAAGAATACCACTGACACTTAACAATATTAAATTCCATCTGCCAGTGCTCTGCCCATTTTATCAACTGATCAATATCATCCTACAGCCTATGATTATCCTCCTCACTATAAATACTACCAATGTTCATGTTATTTGCAAAATTACTTATTCCTACATTCATATCCAAATCGTTAATAATAAGCAGCAAATATATATCAGTCAGGTGAGATAGTAAGAAGCATTTCCCCATGGTCATGTAAAACCAGAGGGCATTGTCATAGAATCAAAGGAACAGGTGCTTCAGCCCAACCTGTCCATACCAACCAAGGTGTTTTCCTGAGCTAGTCCCATTTGACCGCATTTGGCCCATATCCTTCTAACTTTTCCTATCCATGTACCTATCCAAATATCACTTAAACACTGTAATTGTACCCGCCTGCACCACTTACGCTGGCAGTGCGTTCTATCCCCTCTCACCTTAAACCTGTGCTCCCTAGTTTTAGTCCTCTCTCCTGGGAAAAAGACTCTGGCCATTCACCTTATCTATGTCCCTCGTAATTTCATAAGATCACCTCTCAGCCTCCTTCACTCCAGGGAAAACAGTCCCAGCCCAACCAGTCTTTTCCTATAACTCAAGCCCCCCCCAGTCCCAGCTGCATCCTTGTAAATCTTTTCTGCACCCTCTCTAGCTTAATCTCATCCTTCTTACTATATGGCAAACAGAACTGCATACAATATTCGAGACCGGTCTCACCAATGTCTTAGAAAGGACATGGTAGGCCTGGGGGCTTCTTTCCTTGCTATATTACTGTAAGACTCTATGACAATAACCTATATTTGGTGACAATTAGCTGGCAGGCTAGAAGAATTATGCAAAAGAGTGGAGATAAAATAAGTGAGTTGAACAAAAATAGACTGAGGAACTGAGTTCTGGCCATATGCAGGGATAATAATAGTAATTCAAATTTAAATTATACTGAGGGGGAAATAGATGAACAATGGGATTTAGAGTTCCAGGTGGATGAGTCATTAAACTTTGGCTCGAAGGCACAAACCAGTGACAAGATACAGGGCTTTCAACATTTGAGATTTTGAATTTAAAGCAAGAACAGACAAGTGCAACTTTCTGGATAACTGGTTTGAGCTCATTAGGAATATTAGGTAAAGTTTTGGCATCCCAACCATAAGCAGCACATATTGGTTTTGGACAAAGTCAATTCACCAGAATGATGTCTGGAATAATTAATGAGTTATGACACAATATTGGATAAAAACTAGGTTGTACCACCAGGAATATAAGAATAAGCAGATTGGGGTATTTACAATAATGAACAAGAACAGATGGGCAAATCTGGAACAAGGGGACATAACCTAAAATTCAACTGAAACTTAAAAAAAAAACAAATTCAAGAAAAACTTCATGTTTGGAACTACGCTGCACCAAAAAGCCACGGATTAAAACACTTAGATATTTGAAAGGAAGATAAAAAATTCAGAAGTTCTTTTCTTCCAGTTATATGGGTAGTACAGCTATCCACAACTTCTAAAATGCTCTTTAAAATAATTCAATGAAAACAATTTTCAAAATACTATAGAAGAGAAACTGCAAGACCTGCTGAAAAGGAATCAATTTGTATTGACTCTCTCTCTCCATTAACTTTCTAATTGAACAGGGCTAAGCATTCCTACAAAAAAAAGGTGCATGCAAGTTCAAGCACATGAGCATGCAAGTGTCCGATCAACGTGCTTTCAAAAATAAAAAAGTTTTGTCACCTGATAATCTGAAATGTTTTTCATGTAGCTAAGAAATATTTATTTTGTTCCTTGCAGGATTATAATTATGAATTATAAAACATGAAAATTACAAAACATTTTATAAAACATGCAAATCATGGATAAAATGGGAGCAATGGTTGCCCAGGAAAATCAGGGGATCTGTTATATTTTGATTCCTTTGTCATTCATGTGGTTGAAGCAGTTCTTTGTAAAGCTTTTCCCATATGCAGTTTGCTGATTAGAAACTGTAAAATCCATTATTACTGCAGATTCTAAAAGTGCCTGAAGCAGTTTAAAGGGGAGTTTTTTTTAAAACCGCAGCCAACAGAGGGGAGCAACCAATGGAGATACAGAAAACTGTCTGTATCAGAACTTCTGGCAAAGTCTTGAGACTTTCAGATTCAACTACGGAGCAGTTTGTGGAACATCCACAGTGGATCTGAAGTTCACTGCAGAGTGTGGGTTCCCAAGGCAAGATATAAACCAAGTATGCAGAGGTTAGCCCTGCTCCCCAAACAGCAGCCTTCAACTGTCCCTCCACAATGAAAAATCATAGGGCAGAAAGGTTTGATAGGCACATTAATCAACTCAAAATCATGTCAGAATCCAGGGTGAATAGCAGCTGGCCATTATACACCAGCTGTAAGTTAAGAGAACAGAAAGCCTTCTGATTTATAAAGTCAGTTACATTATGTAGAAGCATCCTACAAAATGATGTGGTGCAGTCAATGGCATCCATGACTTGGATGATGTCAGTAATCCTTGTACATCTCACAGACTTAAATACTTTCATAACCTTTATTTTTGAAAAAAATGATGAATACATCTCTCACAACAAACATGGCAATAGTCACTGGTTGAATGAAAACATGAAACCAAACCGACGGACATTACTTATGTCCTTTTTGAATTGTGAGAGAAGCAGATTCATTCACAGCTGTAGTGAAGTTGAAGGTTTAGCAGTTGTTTCATAATTCTGTTCAACAACTATGCTACAGGTTCTCCAGAGAAATCAAGTACCATTCCTCCTTTTAGTTCTGGACCTGTAAATGCTTTCAGAAGTGTAAGAATTCTTTCAAGCATGCCTTCTTCTATTTCTTCTGCAGGAAATAGAGGAAGGCACGCTTGAAAATCTGGAGCTCCAGCTGTCCTTTGCTTCTTAAGAGTGGATTCCAAGAAGGAAACCCAAACACAGCTGCTGATGTAAAAATGTAAATCAGTCATGTGAACATGTATTGCAATGACATCAACATATTCACAAATGGTGATTTGGTTAGTCTTCAATAAAGAAGGCAACACATTCTGTGAAGCCCTCTCTCCCTCCTAGAATTTATTTGCTACACTATTCCCTAGAATAATGTACATGCTTTTTCTTAGGTGTTCCCTTGGAATCGAGGAAAACTTGTGTGATTATGGCTTCCAAAGTAGCTGATAAGCCATGTGGGAATCTCAGACTCTTCCACAGTTGTGGCAGACAGTGGCTGATGGGCAGGCAGGTGGGAAGCTTGTAAGGTGGACCACTATTTTCACCGCTCACACAGGATGTCTGTGCATTCCCAATGCATGGCCTTGAGCTTCTCAATAACATCCTGGATACTCCTTGTTCCCTTTGAGCAGTCATGGTTCAGAGATTCCCATGATTCAGTAGGGATGTTGCATTTCAAGGAGGCTTTGAGGAAACCCTTGGATCTTTTCCTCTGTTCAACTAATAATATCTTCCCATGAAAGAGCTTGGAATAGAGTGTCCATTTAAAGAGTCTGATGTCAGGCATGTGAACTGGGATTGTAGGTGATTAAAGGGCATTGATGTTGTTTCATTGTCCTCCCAATGAATTTAAAGGATTTTGTGAAGATAGAGTTACTAGCCTTTTTCTAGTAATTTGCAATGGCTGCCATAGGTAGATCAGGTGTCAGAAGAATACAGAAGGGCAGGGATCAATGCTGCCCAGGTCATGAGTTTTGTGCGAGGTCAAAGGTCTTCATCTTCAAATACCCTTTCTTCTGACTACTTTAGCTACTGATGGTTCTCCCCGCAATCTGGCACAGGAAATTTCATTGTGAGGGCCGTCCTCAACAGTCGCCTCTTATTGGTCGATTAGGAACTCCCCAAATCACAGTGTGGATTTAGAGGCACGTTGATTATGATCTTCACTGTGTGATCACTCCAGAGAGCAGAACCATCCACTATACGTGGCCTTCAACCTCAGCAAAGTGTGTGACTCAGGTGAAGACCCTCCTCAAATTTGCCTGCCAACAGAAAGTCACCACCATCTTATGCTTGCTTTATGTGCAAATTGTGATGTTATGCAACAGATCCACCCTCAGTGAAACAAGGCTGCATCACTGCCTGAGCACTTTTCTAAATCCTTACCATAAAGCTCCATCTTACCTCCAACAAAAATCCCAAAAGAGTGGAGATAACTTCAAGACTATGAGAGGATAGCCTTTAAATTTAACATCCAGGTCCTCTATCTAATTGACTCTAACACACCACAGTACACTCTGTCAATAAAGTTTTGCATCTCAATCCTGCCGAGAAAACATGGAACACTTCTCATATCTCTGGAGCCACCTCTCAAGGAAGGAAGAAATTCACCCACTAACTTCAGTGCAGATGCACTCTCTCAATATACTATGACCAGGGTTAAAGATAAAAGAATAAAAGAAGGTGCAATTTGCAGAATCTCCCAGGACCTCGACCTTCAGAAATTGATTAAGACTAAATCTACTGCTTCTTCTGAAACTTACAAGGGTTAGGGAGAAAAGCTGAGACATTGCAGTGAGACTGCCAACTAATTTTGAGTACTCAGGCTGTGACAGTTATAAAGGCAGCAGCAATCAGTGGCATTGTGAGCCATGAGAATTAAACACAGGAGAATTGAACATAGTGCAGAGAAGCCTTCAGTGCAGCAGCTTCACTGTCAAGGCAAGACATGGGACAAAATGGTGAATCAGACTGGATATATGGGCAGGTGGTGTCCACTGGTGTATGTGAATCTTTTACTTTTTCCATTTGGACAATGAAAGTGTTCTTTGTTTATCTCCTATAAGTTGAAGCTCACATTGAAAATGCACAGGCATAGGATACTGCCCTTAGAGGAAGGCTACACTATTAACAAAGGCTTATCATATGCTTACCAGAGATGTTTCATTTACTGAAGTTGTGCAAAAATTGAAGGATTATTTCACCTACAGCCATTTGAAATTGTGGAGAGTTACCATTTAAAAGAACAGGAGAAAAACTATGTTGCTCCAATTGAAGATTGATTAACAGCATTGCAATTTTCTGAATTCTAATGGATAGATTTGTGTGAGACTTAGACAAGTCAAATAAAATGCATGACTTGCTACCAAGATCGACAGTTCTGATTGCCAATAGTTATGGCTGACTGGATGATACTAGGCAAAGATTAGCAAAGAAGAAAGGATCAATTGGGCAATTTACTGATCAAGCTGATGTTTTATCCAGACTGCCACACAAAGATTCTGTGTGGGTAGTGAAAACATTTTACCTTTTCACAATCACAGGTGCAGAAATCACAGAGACAACAACAGAAACAAGTCTATGAGCAAATTCTCGAAGATTGGACTGATTCCAATTAGGGTCCAAATGTGAATGTACAACAATTCTATGATAGAAGACACACATTATCCAAGGATGACTGAAGTGGAGACATCAAATAGTCATTGCAATCTCCAGACAAATGGAGTCTAAAGCAAGAAACTGCAGGTGCTGGAAACATTTAAAAACTATAAAGACACTTGGGTCAAGTAGCATCAGTGGAGAGAGAATCAGGATTAATATTTTCAGAGAAGGGTAATGAGTGGAGAGAACAAAAAGGATATCTGTGATAGGACAGAGATCAAATGAATTGAGATGACACATTTGCTGTTGATGACATCTAAAAGAAGATGGTTAAGTCTAGTAAATCACAGCTGACCTGGAGGTGTAACCAGAAGGAGATGAATGAGCTCAGATGAGAGAAAACAAAAATAAATGCATTTATTCACAGATTTTCCCTTTGTTCTCCCCATCATTCCCAATTCTCTGC
>JAUZTB010000087.1:31967865-31977872 GCA_034780895.1 Rhynchobatus australiae | reverse complement strand
AACTAGAACTCACATAACCACATAACTCGTCCCTTCTATGTAACATCTGCACTTTTCAGCTGTGGCACTCACCATCTTAAAATAGCTCACAAGGTTACCACTAGTATGCTCTCTTCTTTCTCACAGAAAAGAGCAGACATTGACTGGAAAATGCTGAGAGCATAAGAGCTGTATTTCCAGATGCAGGGCTATAGTCATACAACAGATGTAAGTATCAAGCATTTTAAGAACAAAATTATGTTGCCAATATGGAGGATCACAATATTGTAAACATGAATCGTTCAAAGATATCATATAGTAGGACTCACCTAAAACACACAGAATGTGACAAGGACCTGTATTAAAAGTAAGAACAACCTACTGATGATAGCATAACTCAAGAGAAGGCATAAAGGCACCTTGTCACTGCTGGATTAGCAGCCCGTCAAGCTGGTGAGCATGGGTTTGTCAGACCAATGTCATATTTTTTCTTTAAATCTTTCCTGTTTGTTTTTTCACTTCTATCTTACACAGTAAATTACGCTAACAAATGGAAGAGGTTTTCAGCACTAATATCTAACTCAAAATGATAGAGGGGCCTGTGGCAAGCTCACCTGAAGAGGAGATTTAGTCTCACTTAGTTGGTTTGGATTAGTTTCTCATACCTGCCATATCTCCTGAAATGTTGTGTCCAATTTTAGATTTCTTGCCTAGTTAACAGCAGCCTTCAGGGATGAAAATGGAAGAGAGTATTGATCACTCAGTGACAGCTGCCCTGGGAAGACTGTGCAGTGGGAATACTCTGCTTCTCATGACTTCAGCAGAAAGTTTTTTTTTAGCAAAAAAAAAACAAAAGAGTGTTAGAGCAAACACAGCAACTGCACTGGTCAATGCAATCCAATTTAGGAGAAGAGTCCAAAAACAGGAATGAAATGATTAGATCCTTTAATTACCTGCATCGGAGGGGAATACCTGTTTTTGATAGCCATCAAGGCACCTGATGAAGGGTTCAGCTTCATATCAGATTGGTCACCATGTCTTGCACCTCGGGGCAATACATTGTCTCTAACAGTGCTTATTTTGCCTTTTCTAGACCCATTCAATAGAAGGAAGCTAATCCTAAGTGGAGGATGTGGGTGAGGTCCTTAAAGAGTACTTTGCATCAGTATTTACTGAGGAGAAGGACGTGGAGGATAGGGGGATCAGTGTGGAGCACTGATATGTAGGGCATTTCGAGATAAAGGAGGAGGTAGTGTTGGGTCTCTCAACGAGCATTAAGGTGGATGTCCCCAAGGCCTGATGGGATATACCCAATGTTATTGATAGAGGAAAGAGAAGAGATTGCTGGGGCCTTGACCAATATCTTTGTGACCTCTCTAGCCACAGGTAAGGTCCCAGAGGACTGGCAAGTAGCTAATGTTGTCCCATTATTCAAGAAGGGAAACAGGGATAATCCTGGTGAGTCTCAGGTCAGTGGCAGGGAAGTTACTGGAGAGGATTCTTTAGGATAGGATTTATGAGCATTTGGAAAACCATAGACTAATAAGGGGCAGTCAGTATGACTTTGTGCAGGGCTAGTTGTGCCTTCCAAACTTGATGGAGTTTTTTGATGAGGTGACACGGGTGATTGATGAAGGTCGAGCTGTGGATGTTGTCGACGTGGATTTTAGTAAGGCATTTGACAAGGTCCCTCATGGGAGGCTTACCCAGAAGATTAAGATGCATGGGATCCATGGTGAATTAGCCTTTTGAATTTAGAACTGGCTTGCCCATAGAAGACAGAGAGTAGTGGTCGATGGGACTTATTTTAGCTGGAGGTCTGTGATTAGCGCTATTCCTCAGGGATCTGTACTGGGACCTCTGCTGTTTTTGATGTATATAAATGACCTGGATGAAAATGTACATGGGCGGGTTAGTAAGTTTGCAGATGATACGAAGATTGGTGGTGTGTGGATAACATGGAAGACTGGCAAAGGATACTGTGGGATATAGATCAGTTGCAGATATGGGTGGAGAAATGGCAGATAGAGTTCAACCCAGCCAAATGTGAAGTGTTGCGCCTTGGGAGATCACATGTAAAGGGACAGTACACTGTTAATGGCAAGACCCTTAACAGAGTTGATGAGCAGAGGGATCTTGGGGTCCAAGCTTATAGCTCCCTGAAAGGGCTACGCAGGTTGTTAGGGTAGTAAAGAAGGCATATGTAGGTTTGCCTTTATTAGTTGAGGCATTGAGTTCAAGAGTTAGGAAGTTATGCTGCAGCTTTATAAAACTTTAGTTAGGCCACATCTGGAATATTGCATTCAGTTCTGGTCGCCCCATTATTGGAAGGATGTCAAGGCTTTGGAGAGGGTGCAGAAGGGGTTTACCAAGATGCTGCCTGGATTAGAGGGCATGTACTATAAGGATAGGTTGGACAAACTTAGGTTGTTCTCTCTGGAGCGGCTGAGACTGAGGGGAGATCTGATAGAGGTTTATAAGATTATGAGAAGCATAGGTAGAGTAGACAGCATCTTTTCCCCAGGGTTGAAATATCTAATACCAGAGGGCATGCATTTAAGGTGAGAGTGGGTAAGTTCAAAGGAGATGTGCAAGGCAAGTATTTTTACGAGAGTAGTGGGCGCCTGGAATGCACTGTGTGGGGTGGTGGTGGTGGAGGCAAATATGATAGAGGCATTCAAGAAGCTATTAGATAGGCACATGAATGAGAGGGAAATGGTAGGATATGGACATTGTGTAGGCAGAAGGGATTAGTTTAGTTGGGCAGTTTATTACCAAAGTAAATGGTTCAGTAAAACATTGTGGGCTGAAGGGCCTGTTCCTGTGCTGTTCTGTTCTATGCCCTAAGAAGACAAAAATCTACCCCAATGAAATAAAATTAACTATCAATACTGAGAAATATGAAGAAGAATTGTCAGAAGCTTAATTTCTGTTCCTTTTGCAGTATGGCTGAGCAGAAGGCTAGGGTGTGACTCCAAACTCTGAGTTTTGTTAACCTCTTTCAACGGGGCAGTGGTTGACTTCAACAATGAGAGTGAAGAAAGATTAACAGCATTCCCACTCCTGTTTGCCACCCATGTACTCCATGATCCCCTTGGTAAAATAAAATGCTGATAGCCCTTGTATTGGCTCTTATGTAAAAGAAAATGACTACAAGAGTAAAATGTGAGAGTGTATCTGATGCCCAAAGTCAACCCACCAAGAGTGAGGCCAACAGGTAACATACAGAGATCCAACTGGAGTGCATGCAGCCCAGTGATGGGGGAGGATAGTAAGCAGGTGTAGGAAAAGCATAAGATTTACATTTGTGTTAAACTGTTGTTCACTTCAGTGTAGAATTATCCCACTGCCGTTCCTCCTGAGTCACTCGAAAACATCTATTTCACCTTTTCCGCAACTAATGCTGCCTTTTCCTATCCCAATATCTGGTATCACTTAAAATGACAGGCAGTTAAAGTTCAATCAGTGATCCCAAAATTTAAATATTGATGAGACCCACAGCTGCCTAAGGTAGGTAATTTACCAGAGACAGAAACAGCACATCTAAACTAGCGCCTAATATCAATACATGGGGAATGCAGTACCAAGTACCCAACCATTATTTTCACCACATGCTTGCCTGGGGAGATTTAAAATTGAGCCTCGTGTTTCTACAATAGTGCATATGCTATGCATAAACATTATTTAACAATTATACTCTTTAATTGCATTAGTTATCAAGAACAAATAGTTGATTCAATAATCAGATATTCTAAAATATAATTATGAGTATAACCCTTTTATTTAATTTAAATTTTGACGTGTAGCATTTGTTATAGGGAAAGTTGATAATAAATATTTCATAAATTGTAATTAAGCATATGGGTTTAAAAAAACACTAAAAATGTAGAGGTCAGTCAACACCTGCAAAGAAAACATACATTTCACACTTCAGGCACATGCCCTTTTAACACCTTTCTGCTAACTTTGGTGCAGAATGCTCCCTCAGTAAAACCCATAGGTTTGTCATGGGCAAGATTGTTCATTCCTCAGATTTGCTGAGATGATAAAATGACATTAGAGTTATCTTTAACTTCTGCACAAGATTTTGAATGGATGGATTTTACTTCTATAGAGGTCTGAGTTGGATTAGGATTTACAGAAGCACTCATTGGAGTGGAATATGTACTTTCCATGTAATTAGTTTCAGCTAGTTGATTTTTTGGCATATCCTTTATATGATGCTGCATTTCTGTTGCACAAGCAGTTGTGCTGTTTGGATGTGATTGTATTGGTACTTCAGGAGAGCCAGGAGGTGGACCAGGATATGTGACAAGAGGAGTTGACAGTAAATCAGAATATTGCATTCTGGGTATATATGGAGGCCTCAAGGCATTTGGATATAAAACATGTGGGGAGAATGATGTTTGATAAAATCCACCATATGGTTGTTGAGGTATTATTACTTCAACATAACAACCTGTTTCTGGATCCAACAGCATTTTACGTGGAGATTGCATCGGTGTTTCAACAAAGTAATGTTTTCCTGTCTCTGGATCAATAAGCACTTTCTTGTGAGCTTCTGAATACTGGAAACAAGGGAGCCGGGGACTGTCCGTCAAGTGAGGTGATTGAGGCACTCTGTAACATTTTTCCACAAGGTCTGGAGTTTGCCTGGTTGGAGCAAAATGAACTAAATGAGGTTCTGCTTGATTTCGTACTTTAGAAGAAGCATAGAATGGATGCTGCAGATGATTATCGAATGATAAAATCTCCCCAAGGCACTGCTGAGGCAACATTTGTTGTTCCTGTTGATGAGAGTCTACAGTTTCCCAGTTCTGATGTTGAGGAACATTTCTTGTTGAATAATGACCTGCTTTGTGAATAAAAGATTGAGAAGAACCAGGCATTTGTAGCTGAGGGGATGCATGCAGCTTGTGTTCTTCAGTAGGAATGGAAAGATAATTTATTGGGGCTGATGTAATAGATGGATCTTCTTGAGTGACTATGTTGTTCATTGCCAGCATTTTCATTTCTGAGGACAGTTGCTTTTCTTGATCTTGAGTTGCACCGTGAGATGATTTAACAACAGAATTATTAGAATTGATTGACTTCACATTCAAATTTGTGAAACATGAAGCAGTCTGTGAAGCCAGCAGCTTATTAACTTCTGTATTCTGAATGGCAGCTGAAAATTCTAATTTATTACAAACATCTTGACCTTCAGTTTCCTGAAATGACGTATTTGCTGAATTTTTTATAGTCTCTGAACAATTGGATGACTCCACAGGAATAACGTTTTTTGAAGTGGTTATAACTGGCATACCAATTTTATCTGGGATTTGGGCCTTCAGAGATGAAAGTTGATCATCTACAGTTTTGATATTACTGGACTCAGAACACTCTTTAGCAAGATTTTGTTTATCTTCCTCTGAAACCATCCAAATTTTGTTATCTTTGCCCAGTTGTAATTCACTTATGACTGTCAATCTGGCATTTTCTGCTATAGGTACCTTTTCAACTTTATCAGTGTTTTGAGGGGTGATAGTTTCAGTTTTAGGATTGTTGTTCTTATTTTTAATAGCTTGTAATTTGATATCTGTGTTGTGATTTAGCAACTTGGTTAGACTTTCTACTCCATCATCAGCCCATTCTTTAAGATTATCTTTTACAGATGATAATTTTACTTCCTTGGTGTTTGAGCTAGAATTAAATGAATATTTTGTTTCATTTGGCAACTCACTTTGCTTATCACTTACACTTTTACCATCTCTACTTTCTAAAGCCAGTTTACTCAGATCATCCTCCTCAAGGGCTACCTGATCTTCAACATCATCAGGTAACAATTTGTTTCCTTCCTCATTAAGAGCAGAACTGTCAAGGGGTTTATTCTGCTCATTTACATTGACTTGAATTCCTTTCAGCTTACGTGGTCCACATAATAGTTCAAGACCTTCATTATCTAATGTTAAACTTTCCAACATTTTGTTTTGATTTTCCAGTTTAAATTTAAGTTCCTTCTTGTGTTTACTTTTTCTTGATGGTGTTTGAGTTTCTTTATCATTAGAAGTTGATATCTTCAAACGTTCATTTTGATGTTCCAATATATTATTAATATTGTTATTAGGATCATTTTTCCAGAATGACATTTCTATGCTTTTGTTGCTACTAGTAGAATTACGGAAGAGTCTATTATGGCTCTTCAACTTAACTTGACTACCATCTTGAGGATCATTTTTTCCATTTGATGGATCAACCTGCTCATTATTGTAACAAATAATCCCTGGTGGGTGATTCTGCAGTTCCAGTTTAGTGTGAATACTCTTTTCACCTTCATGATTTTGTATTCTTTCTGGAATCTCTCTAAGCTCATCTTTATATAGTTCCATTTGGATATCTTCCTCGTTTGAATTAGAACTCTTCAAAGATTCTTTGTTTTCTAACTCACATTGAATTTCTTGATTAGGCTCTTTTTTGGTCAATGTGTAGTTAGTATCTTCAATTGTTGAACCAGAACTTGATGAATGCGCATTGAGATTCTCCGGTGTAATCAGGAATTTATTTTGTTGTTTATTTTCTCCTGGTACCAAATTAGTAATTCTATTGTTTAGCATAAAATTGGCTGAACTGATTTTCGGAGTTTCTTCTTCAACCTGGACTTCCATAAATGGTGATTTAGACTCTTTATTATTTGAAATTGCTATGACTTGCATTTTCCTTTCAGGTATTATTATATTAGTCAAACCATTCGAATGTTCAGCTATGTTATTTTCATTGTCATTTGTAGGGTAGTCTTGGCTACATATTCTTTGAGCAGAAGTTATCTTGTTTTTTTGTTTTTTACATGGAATAGGCAATTTGAAGTCCGAGGAAAATAACCTTGATGCATCTGAACTTTCTGGAGAGATCAAATATTTCTTGTCAGCTGCAACATGGCTATTATCATCCATGTCAGCTTTCCTACTTATTGACTGGCATTGAATGAAAATCGGTGAACAGGGGCTGTCAATCATTGAGACTTTGTGCAGAGTAGCTGGAAGTGGTTTCTTTACACCAGAAGGGTCAGAAACTTCTTCCAATACATCACATTTAGCTTCAGTAGCACAGGATGTTGATCCGTAGTAATTATTTTGACCAAGTTTTTTCACATCCCTGACATAAGTAGGGCATTTTGTTTTATTTTTTATAGATATGTTGTCTTTAATATTACATTGTGAAACTTTAGTTTGCTCCATGCCAGATTTGAATTTAAATGAAACAGGGAGTGCTTGATTCTTGAGGTCAAGATCGGGAGTGTTGGAAGCTGGTGTAAGAGAAGGCGTCTTTGGGATACATGAGATGGTTCTTTCAACATTTGCTTTTGGAGAATTATTTAGCATTTTTGGTGGCTTTGGTGTAAGAATATTACTTGAAGCATTGATTTTGTATGATGATTTACTTAACTGAATATCACCTGTTTTATCTTTGTATGGTAGCACTTCACATTGCAAGGGGTCATCTAATTCCAGATTTTGTTCAGTATTCTGTGAACTCACATTTACATATTTATCTACTGAAGTGCATGGTGCACTCAGGTTCTTCTCTTTCCAAGATGCATTGATGCTAAGATTATTAAATGTGGAGCATGATTTTGCAGTACTCAGTCCCAGAGTTCTTTCAGCACTTGCTTCAGTCTGGCTGTCTATATTACTTTCTCTCCATTTCTCAAGTACATTGGTTCTGCAGCAATTGGGAGCAATTTTGTTGTTCTGTTCACCCAAAATTAGACCACCTTCACACCTTAAAGAACTGTAACTGCATTTTTGACTTCTATTTTCCTCAGTATTATCATCACTTAATTCGCAACCATTCTTTCTCAAATTATCTTGAACAAAATCTAGAGAGTTACTGGATTCTGATTTTGAAGCAGAATTTTCATGGTGCATTTGCTGTAAAGCAATTGGAGAAAGGGCAAAATCCTTCTTTTTCACAAAGGATGTGGTTGGAGTGATTGAGAAGCGTGTAAACTTATCTAATCCCTGCTCTATCTTGAGATCTTGCTCACACTGCATTTTTTTGGATATCACATTTGTTAAAAGGCAGGATGCAAATTTGTTTTTTGGTGAAGGTCTATCTGTAGATCTTGCCCATTGTAGCTGTTTGTCAATTCCAATTTCATTTTTGATATTTGTGTCTATTGTGTTTTTTATATAAGGTGTACTTCCACTGAATTGCAAACATTCCAAAGTTTCTTCTTTATTCCCCATAGCAACAGCAGGACCAACATAGGCACGGGAGTTAATAGCACCATTTGATGTAAAGACTTTTAATTCACTTCTCTGTGGTTTCCTAAGTTCAATTTGACGTTTTGGAACAGTTCTGCTTGCTCTTATTTCTTTGCCTTTCTCTTGAGATTCCACAGCTACATCGACACACTCAAACTGTACTCTGTCCGATGAATCATCAAGTAACATGTTACTTTCTTCAGCTCCAGTATATAAAGCACAGACTGTATAACTGGAATCTGGACACTCCTCTGTTTTATCAGCTGCACCCATGCAGTCTGGCTCACTGCAAGCTGACACTCTATTTGTATTGTGGCATTCCTCTGACAAAGACGGTGAAAAATCCACGAGCCCCCCAGAATTATAAATGTGGAGATAATTATCATTTGGACAGGACAAACTTCGAAAAGCCAGAGCAGTTAACTTTCGAACCTCATAATCCGTCTCATCTAGCTCACTTGCAAAACTAGATGTTTCACTCATGCAATCAGCATGTATTCTTTTGCCATTAATACATGAATCGCTTTTTAAACCATTTTCAAACTCATCTATTTGAAACATTGCTTCATGTTCATTTAAGCCAAGATGTAGATAACAGCCTGGAGATCCATGTATATTTGCTTCAGGCTCCTGTTTTTTCGACATCTGCACTCCATTACTTCTCTCTGCAGCTTTGCTATTTTGAGCTGTGATTGACAAATGAACCTGTTGGTCTCCATTTCCTTTACTGTTCTTTAGATTAGTGTCCATCTCTGTTAAATCACATTTAGTTGATTTGTTGACCAATCCTTGGGCATTTGAATTGCTATTTGCAGTTAATAAAGAATCTTTACCTATCACATCGCTACTGCAAGCATTCCTTTCTTCCTGGGGACTAGATGTGATTTCATACCCAAAGGAATTCTTTTCATCAGCATTTTTTACAGTTAATCTCACATCCATTTTGTAATCAGAATTAACATCAGGCACATTTCTGCCATGTAACCCAAAGGACTTTACCTCACCATTTAGTTCAGGCAATTTCACCTTATGTTGATTCACAAATATTTGTTCTTGCCCCTCCCAACATCTAAACTGAGGTGCTAGTGAGGAACCAATTACACTGGTATCAATTTCAGAACTGTTTAACCAGTCATTCCTTTGTTCTTTCTGTGAATCACCAAAATGCTGTGACATACCTCTTTCTGAAAAATCTTGACTTTCATTATGGTCAGTAGGTTCTTCAAAGTCTTCATATGGTCCACTGCAGTCACTAAGATTTTCTAGAATATCGGAGCACACAGCAGTATGCTAAGAACCAGAGGAATCACAAAGAGTATCATCGGCCTTGAAAAACAAAGGTGATTCAGCAGATGCTTTTACTGTGGATGTGAAGTTGCCAGGATTGGGAAGTTGATCATTACTAATAGAATCAGGATCTGCAGGAATCCCAAAGGGACTAGTATTTACTTTATGCTGTCCATAATCCTCTGTTAAAACTTGATTATCAGTCTCCATACTCCCAACTTGGTTTTCTGAAATAAAATTTGAGTCTGTGTTTGAACTATTGGAGAGATTTTTGAACCATATTTCAGAGACAAAGTTAACACCAACTTCAAATCCTTTTTCTTTGTTGGTTTCTTTGGGGGTTTTCTCAAACAGAAATTCTTGATCCAAAGAATTCATTTTCCCAGCACTTTTAAGCTTGTAATTGACACAATCAAGGCTTTCAATTATTATATCTCTAAACTTATTTTAATAGATAATTTTGACAGAATAAAATTAATAGATGATTTGTCAACTGTG
>JAUZTB010000087.1:31881962-31892155 GCA_034780895.1 Rhynchobatus australiae | reverse complement strand
AAAAAAGAAAAAGGACGTTACTTCATTAGTATTTCTTCCATGAAGAGGAAATAGATGTCGGAATTTAAACGATACTACAAGAAAAAGGCTTCCATCATTTTGCTTCCAGGATTGTAGAGGCACTTCAATTAGAATATGCCAAATGCTAATTGAAGATGATTTGGATAAAACATAAACGGAAACTGACAGTTTTAGGGGTTTCTTATGAAATCTGTCATTTAGTATCGAGTTATCAAGAATAAAACAACGCAGCGACTCAGCAGCTCACCTGAAGTAGGAATAAGGCGTTCATTTTCCACGTTATAATGTCTCTCAAAGGGGTTTTCACTATGCTTTATTTTCTTTGAACTTGTTACCGCTTCGCCAGCGAAGCTATGGTGAAGGAGTCTCTTCATCAACTGGACCACACCATCCTCCTCATCGCCGGTAGGACTCGTCCTTGTACTATAAGGGCCCGTGACTCCTAAAGTCTGGACGTACATCATCACCATTACTGCTCAATAATGTGTCCCGACCAGGAGCCACGACCACTGCTTCCCACCCCCCCAGCTCGCTGACAGCCCCGAGTGCGAACCCGGGCCAGCTGCGGCCACCGCTTTGTACTTGAACATTGCATCAGCTGTTAGGAGCCACATGATCTGATGTCAAAAGGGAAGAGGGCCGACCCTCTCAGTCATTGGTTCTCGAGCCAAAATTGATACAATATACAACCAATGGGAGAGTAGTCACTAGCTGCTCCGAGAAGCCCTGGATACTGAGGAGGAGCCTCTGAAGTTCTTCGTGTAAGGCGAGACCTCAGCCTTGCTTCACCAATCAGCGATCCGTACAGTTTCTTCAACATGATTTTATATTATTATAATGACTCTTTTGTCCAGGCGATTGAGATCAAAGCGACAATATTACTGCACGTGCGATGTGTTTTTCATATTTACATAATACGAAGATTCGAAATAAATTGCTTTAAAATCAAGCATATCGTTAGTATTATTTAACCAAAAAAGTTGTCCCATTTTTTCCAAGCAATCATTTTTAATGTAATATTACCCGGTATATATTCGCATATTATAATTGGGTATTATATTTAATTATATTATCTATTTCGGTGTTTGTTACATTGTTTTTCCCAACATAGTTTTTTCATACTGTATAATTCATACCTGTTGGTAACTAGTGAACAATACAATGACAAGTTTAAATTCCATCTTTATTTCTGTAATCTCTATATTTCTATATTTGGAAATGAATAATACTCAAATACTGTGCAGTATTTTGTACTTACACTAAATACAGCTTGATTGTTCAGTTTTATGTCTCTGCTTATTCTGAGGTTCTAATAAGACTTTTCCTTCATTGAGTGCTTTCTTTCAATTTATGGTATTCCTCTGATAACTTTAAGTTCTTTAAATTCCAGGATTTTAATCCACAAATAGTAAAGTAATTATAATAGATAACCACGGGAGGATGGTGTGTCACTGGACATATTAAGTTTCAAGGTCTTAAAGTTATAGAATGGAGCTGATCTTAACTTATTTGTTTACTTATTACAACAGGAGGACATTTGGCCCATCAGGACCATGTCAACGTCTATACCATAATATTAAGTATATAAATTAACATTAGCTGTGCACCATGACATCAGGATATTGAAATAAGTATGACCTTGTTATCCATCACAACTTGATAAGTTGGTGTTTTATATTTTAGATAAAAATGGTATGTTGATGGTGGAGCAGAACTTATCATGCTAAGTAGAGGCGTATCAACTACCCACACTGCTTAATCTTTTATTGTTTTGAACTTCATGAGCATTGTTATAGCAAGTACTATTTCACATGGCTTGAGAATTGGAGATGGAGAAGTAATATTGAGGGGTTATTTGCAAGGTTATCGTTAACCTTATCATCAAGAAAAGATAATTGGACTAAGGATTTTGCTCTGGGGGACTCTGGCAATGACCGACAACTGATAATTAGGATAAAGTTTCAGTATGTGAGATTTCAATCCAAGCTTTCTGCATTTTCCTTCTGGACTCCCCTTTGGGATCCATAGCATCACAGTGCTATTCTCAGCTAGACTCTATCTTCAGGGTGCGGAATGTTATGCTCAATTTTCCTCTTGTGTTATGAACATAAAAGCTAAATACCATAGAATTATGGAAATTTACTGCACAGAGGAAAACTTCTGGTCCATTGTTCAGATTGGATGAGTAAGATTTATGTAAATTGATCCCGATTTCTAATTTTTGCTGTATCACCCTGTAAATTATGAAGCATCAGATGTTCATCCAGGTACTTATTAAATGTGTTGAGAATATCTACTTTAACCATGCCTTTAGACAAATGGCTTTCAAATTCCCCCCCCCCAACTCTGAGTAAAAAAGTACTTTCTTAACACCCCACTCCCCTTCAATCTTCTAGCACCCTATCTTACACCTACGCCACTTAGTCATAGACTTCCCTACTAAAGGAAGTAAGTCCTTCCTTTGTACTATATCTAGGCCTTGCATAATACTACACAGCTTGATTAAATCTCCCCTCAGCCTGAGAAAAACAACTGCAGTCTAGTCATTCTCTTAATTAAACATGCCCATTATTGGCAACATCCTTGTCGATGCCCTTTGAACTTTCTCTAATACTAAATATACTTGCCGTGAATATCAATAACAATCCATGTCTGGATCAAGGCTATGCAGAAGTGTAGAGTGAACCATAGGAACACTAAAGGAAGAGGGTTCTCAGTTCCTCAGGGCTGGTCCACGAGTCAATACAATCGTGGTTCATCTGTGACCCAAATCCATTTACTTGCTTTTCCCCCATATATCTTGATACTTTGAGTCAACGAATTTAATATTAATAATTGACCTGCGTCAATTAATTGTTCTTTGCATGGGAGGGAATCCAAATAATAGTTGTAATATCATATAGCATATAAAAAGGCTCTCTGACCCATCAGACCCATGTCAACCATCAAGTACACATCAATATTAATCGCATTTACCAGTACTTCGTCCATGGCCTTTTATGTCTTGACAATTCAAGTGCTCATCCAAATGATTCTTAAATCTGAGAGTACCTGCCACCAATACCCAATCAAGCAATTTATTCCAGATTCCATCCACCATTTGCTGAAAAATTTCTTCCTCTGGTCTCCTTTAAACATTTTACCCCTTACCTTAAACCCCGTGGCCTCTAGTTTTTGTCACCTCTGCTTTGGAGAAAAGTTTCTTACATTTTGCCTAATCTGTCCAAATTGCTATCGTCCACACTGTTCAGGTGTTTTTCTTTACTTCATTCCTGAAAGGTATGACAAGTGAGTACCGATGCTAACATCAATCACTTGGCCGAGTAACACACTGAGCATCCAGCCAACTTGCTGATCATTTCCAGCATATTCAATTTGTTTTTGCCAGTCTTGAGTCCTGATGCAGTATTTCCGACCCGAAACGTCGAAAATTCCTCCTTTCCCCCCCCCCATAGATGCTGCTCCACCCGCTGTCTCGCCAGCATATTGTTTGTTGCTGCACATTCCAGCATCTGCAGTCGCTTGTGTCTCCTTTTTTTGTTTCTGATTTCATACCAGCTATTTTAAAGCGACTTGACAGCTATAACATTTTAAATATCAAGAACGTTTATATAAACTATTTTCCTTCAGCTTAATGTTTTTGAACAGCTTGGAAAGATATTTTATTTTTGGGATGCCACCCTCCTTAAAGCCGATCTGATTTTTTTCCTGCAATTATCCGACAAGATCCTATAAAAAATTAGTGCTAGAAATAAACGTTACATTTCCGAATAAATGCATGCTTCATCTCTTGTAAACAATGAATGCTAAATCCGCAGACATATTAACCTCCCGCTGCGTTCAGTTCTGTTTCCATGGCCATTATAATGCAGTACACGTTCTAACCACATTATGTTTTTATAAAACCAGCAATATGTTTTTATTCGCCTATCTGCTACGTGACAAGAGGGCTGGTTCTGCAGTGGCTGCGGCATTTTTAATGTAACCTTGGCTGGCTGCCTGCATGATTCAACAACACCATGCCTCTGCAATCGAGTTGTCACATTTCTCCACTTTCTTGAATCCGTCGCGTTTTGGGCTGAGCAGAAAGAACAAAGAAAACAGCTGCAATCAAGTCAGTGTGTATCGTTGAGGCACCAAGAAATGCAGCCGGCGTCGGCACAGTGTTAGCGGGCCATTCACTTCACTATCCACCTCAAATTTCATTTAAAAAATGTTTTTAGCAATTATAGGAAATTGAACAGGCGGTATGCCAACTACTTTGTTTCCGATTCCCTCCCAGGTTTCCCCCCATCTTTACCTTCCGATCCCCGGAGGTTGGCCCAGGGAGGAAATGTTAGGGTGGAACCGCGATCTCCAAATGGAAGACTTTATTATAGGCCAATCATTTTCCCCTTTTTCACGGTGGGCGTCATTTTGACTTTTTGTTCAGCTTCTTAGCTGAAATTTACTGAAAGCCCCAAGTGAGTGCAGTATTGTACAAAGAAAAGAAACAGTACAGCGTGCTCTCTGCTGATCTCGCTGATGGGCACACATTTAAACCAGGTTTGTAATGGAAGTTGCACCCAAAGTACTAAACCTTCCAGTCAAAGAATTAAGTAATGAGGAAAATCTTGGTCTTTTTCTGACTTGGAAAAGAATGCTCTAAAAGGTGTCTTGTAAGATAATGAATGGGACAGTAAAGGAAAACTCAAGAACATAGGTTAAGAAATGATACAGGATAAAAGGACAAGTTCAAACTGGGAAATGTAAATTTAAGATTAATATCATAATATATTCCTAGCAGATTGTGATCACCTGTGGAATGGATTTCTGGGTGCTTTGGTGATTTAAACAAACACATTTTTAAAAATGCTGGAATCTTAAGTGAAAGTTCTGCTGAATGGAGGAGCCAGAGTTGCTGATAGGATCTGCCTCATGTTTTTCTTCTTAAGATTATAACAATAAGTATATTTTATGGGTGCAATTACTGTAGTACGAATAAAATAAAGCTTTGATAAACCAGATCTGAAGTTCTGTGAGTCATGAGACTACTTAGATTCCAAATGTTAAAGAGCAAGGAGAAATAGGAATGTATTGCCTGGAATCTGAGAGGTTAATGGGTGATTTAAATGAAGATTTGGAATTTTTGGGAGAACTGACAGGGTGAATAAAGAGAAACCATTCTCCATAGCTGGGGAGCCTAGAACCAAATGGTATTGTCAAAAAGTTAGATTCAGAAACAATTCTACATGTAATGGATGGCAGAATTTTGGAACATCCTTCAACAAATGGCACTTGATGCTGCATCAATTGTTAACTTTAAATCTGATATTATTAGATCTTTTCAAAAAACAAAACTGTTGAAGGATATGGGGCAAAGACAGCTAAATGGATATAGGTGGATATTCTGTGGTGATGAAGGCAGGGCTTTTAACATTTATCTGAACTAATTGGTACTTTCTCAGCTATAGTAGAGGCTGTTCTTTTTTAGAAACTAAATAGGTGGAATTTGGATTCCTACTCTGAGGGTCCTCCCTTAAGTTGTAATAAAATGATAGATCACTGGAAATGTCAACAAGTTCAAAAGAAAGGATCAATAACAGCAATATAAGCTGTTTCCATTGTTCCATTATTAAAAGTAGGAGTTTCAATGGATGTTCAGCAGAAATTTCCTTTGCATGCAGAGAGCACATTTCCTTCCCATTTCTTGGGAAGCTACTTCGGCATAAAATCATGTATCTGCTATGTCAATAATTATGTTCTGAGGCAATAATGATCCCAATGGTTAAGCCATATAAATAAATCACTTTTCTTGTTTTGATGATTAACTATCAAAATTGCCATGGTTGGACATTTAAAGGCTACATTTAAGTGACTGGTTAGTGAGATAATAGTTAACTTTCTTGACTTGTAATCCAGATGTTGAGACAAGCAATCCGGAAGTTTTGAGGTGGAAGTTTTGAGGTAGAAGTTTGAGCTTGGGCACACTTACTAAGTGCATGATATGGTACCATATTCCTTTTGTACCTCACTTCCAAAGTTCAGTTCAAATTAACTCACCACAGAAACCGCGGAGGTTCAAGTAGGTGCATGAGTACTGTCAAGATCAATTGGTAATAAATGCTTTTCTAGCAATGTTTGCATGTAATGAATGAATTAACTAAAAATCTGAGACCACAATTAAATTGAATATAAAGGGAAAATGGTCTTAAATCATAATTTAAATATTTTTAAAAGTAATAATTGTTTTGTACTGCAAAATGCTGTAAAAGTGAACTGACAGTGGTGGGCCAAGATCAGTGAGGCCTCTGGAATACAACCAGCCAAAAATATGATGAGAAAGAAATAGAGTGAAGGAAATAAGGTGAATTGTAATCAAATTATACATAGAAATAAAGAGAGATTGGGAGAGAAAATAGTCATATAGAAGTAAGGAAAAATAAATTAAAATTTTAAGGTTTCTATCTTTAAAACTTACAAATTTTCCTTTAGAGAACTTCTGGCCATCTGTCACTCCCTATTCAGCTTGCCTCCAATTCATTTGCCTACACAGTGAAACAAGGAATTTGGAGACAAGTTTGAGGCTGCCATTCTGGTGTATCCGACCTGCTATTCCACTGCTGAACTCACCACAAGAGTCCAACAACAAAACACATGCCTACTGAAGACTGTGGCCAGATCACCGATGTAGGAAGAATGACACCATTCATATGAATGCATACAGCAGCAGTGAGTAAAAAGGTTAGTTCAAGTAACTGGTTTACATTTTACTTTTACTTTATCTTATGGTTTTGCACTCCTAGTATTTTAAGATTATTTTTCTTTTATTTTCTACTTTTAATAGGTATTATTTTATTTATTTGCATCTATTTGAACAGTTTTAACTGCCTTTGACCTGGGCCTCAGGATATGCCCTCTGAGATTTAGATGCCACTTGCAAATTGCACCTCTTCACAGGATTTCTTGGGTATGAGGTCAATTCAACCAACGATCTGTACTCAGAAACAGGTTATACAAGTAGGAGTATTGAGCAGTTTGGGCAGTTGGCCAGACCCAGAGTCATCTGATCCATTAATAACAAAGGATATGGCATATATGAATGTAAGACGTGATAGAAGCATTTTCACCCATTTTCAGGCATAAATGCCAAGTCCACCTTGGCTTCCTCCTTCGTCTTGCCTTCACAAAAGCCAATCTTCAGCCAATTTGTTTCACTCCACATGTTATAAAGAAGCACTGGATTAGCAAAAGTTATGGGACCAAACAATATTGTAACTCTTGTATTTGTCCTCCAGAACTTGTTACACCACAGCCATAATAGATAGATTGTATTTGACTTGATTTGTTGTTAGAACATACCTGGGCAATTCACCACATTGAATTGTCCAAGTATGTTCTGACAACAACATTAGAACAAATCCAATTAGACTAATTATCACCTAATCAGTCACCCCTCAGTCAGAAAAGTTATTGCAGTGTCATCAGCAATGCCATCAGGCAGCACTTACTCACCCAATAATGTGCTCAGTATTGCTCAGTTTGGGTTTTGCTACTGCTCATCTCCAGATCTCGTTACCGCCTTGGTCCAAAGGTGAACCAAAGAGGTGAATTCCAGTGATGAGGTGAGAGTAACAGCCCTCAGCATTTGACCAAGTGTGGTATGAAAGAGCTCTGGTAAAGGTGAAGTCAATAGACACTCCACTGTTGGGAATTGCAGCTGACACACAGAATTATTGTTGTGGTTGATGCGCACATAGCATGAGATGCAACTTACATTTCAAATGTGCACACTTGTATTGCACACCAAATTGGACACACATCCACACCCATGTTGCCCTAAGGGGAATTCTCCATTTAACTCCTATCCCTGGTACCATTCCAGGAAATTTCTCCAAGGGCTTGACATTGTCCTGAAGAGTGGTGCTCCAGGTTTTGTTCTATTATTCTTTTAAGAGATTTGAGGATTCTTTTCACTTTTGAAATTTGCTCAGTGCCTTCAAAGATTTTTGGAAATATAGCCTGAGGTCTTTTTGGCGGTAAGATAAGGCAAAGACTAGAGGGTAAAATAAGACAAAAAGGGAAAGCTTATGAGAGGCACTGTGTGCTCTAACTACAATTTATCAATCCTTCCTCTAGAAGAATGGTGCCAGAAGATTGGTGGTCTATTCACAATTTACCTTTGTTTAAAAAGGAAACAGAGAAATTATGTACTAGATAGTTTAATATTGGCAGTGTTGTTGAGCTCCATTCCAAGAGGCCATACAAGCCTTCATTTAAAAAAGCACAGATTAACTCTGAACATTCAGCACAGATGTTTTAAGGAAAGGTTATATCTGCTTAACTTGATTGAAATTTTTGAACCAGTGACAAGGAGGGTTGATGAGCACAATGCGTTTGATGTTGTCTGAATGGATTCTTACAAAGTATCATATAGCAGGCTGTTCAAAAAAGTAAAGATCTACTGGATCCAAGGAAGAGTGGCAAATTGGCAGCTATAGGCACAAAAATATAGTGCACAAAAATATAGTACACAAAATCTTTAATGTGGGGATAATTAAGAACTTGTGGAGGTTACAAATGTTGTAGTAAAGGAGAAGACAATGGATTAATGGTTGGATAAAATAGACAGCCCATGCTGAATGTCATCTACATCTTGCCACATGCAAGCATGTGATGCTTTACTTGCTAAGAAGTTGTGAATTGAGTTGAGCATTGTGCAATCATCAGTGAACATCCCTCTTTCTAACTTTATAATGAAAGGAAGGTCATTGTTGAAACAGCTGAAGATGGTTGGCACAGGACACTGCTGTGACAAACTCTTGCAATTGTGTCCTTGGTTGGGATGATTGACCTTCAACAACCACACAACCTTCCTTCATGTGAAACATAGAGAGCAGGAACAGGGCAATTGGCCTGCTCAACCATTTAATACGACCTGTTTGATCATCCAGTTCAATACACTGTTCCTGCCTCTTTCACATACTCTTAGACCCTTGAGCATTAAGAGATGTATCTGCCTCCTTCCTGAATGTACTTAAGGACTTGACCTCCACTGCCTTCTGTGGTAGAGGGTTCCACATGTTCACCATCCCCTTGGTGAAGAAATTTCTCTTGTCTCAGTTCTAAATAGCATACACTGTATTCTGATGCTATGACCCCTGGTTCTGGTCTATCCAGCCATCAGGTACATCTCCCTATATCTAAACTGAGACAGGAGTTTTATAGGGTTTTATAAGATCCCTTCTCATTCTTCTATACTCCAGCCCAATCTTTCCTCATGAGTAAGTCCTGCCATCCCAGGAATCAGTCTAGTTCTACTTTGTTGCATTCCCTCCATGGCAAAAATGTCTCTGATAAGGACAACAAAACTACATAGAAAACTCCAGATACGGTCTTACCAGGGCCTTGTACAACTGCAGCAAGACATCCTTGTTCCTCTACCTAAGTCCATTTGCAATCAAAGGCTAACATACCATTTATTTTCGTAACTGCTTGCTGCACCTGAACTTATACTCAGCGACTGGTGTTCAAGCATATCAGCTCTGATTGTACCTGCTCTTATCCAAATCTGTCAACATTCGGATAATATTTTGTTTGTGTTTTTAGAACTAGTACACTTATCCATGTTAAACTGCATCTGCAGTGCATTTGCCCACTCACCCAACTTGTCTAAATCAAATTGGAGTCTCTTTGCATCCTCCTCACCACTCATAACTTGCATTCTGTTCCCCTTCTTTCCCGCCCTCGCCCACCACACCACTATCACCAGCTCTGTGACATCTGCTATGTTGGAGTTGTTTCACTTATTTCATTCATCCAAGTCATTGATATATATGGTGAATAGCCAGGAGCTCAGCATCGATTCCAGCAGTCCCCCATAAGTCACAACTTGCCACTCAGAAAAGGACTTGCGCACCACATCTACTGGTTCTCCCTTACTTATTCTACTAGTTGTATCCTTCAAAAAAAAAGCAGACTATTTAAGCTATTAATAAATACATTTATTTAACTTGCAAAAGTTACCCTTTCATAAACCCTACTGGCTCTCAATCCCATTACCTTTCAAATCCACAACCTCTACCAGCTGGAAAGACAAGACAGCAAAAGCATGGGAACCCCACCACCTGAATGTTGGCCTCCAAGCCACACACCCTCCTGACTTGGAAATGTATCACAGTTTCCTTCACCGT
>JAUZTB010000087.1:30769084-30781622 GCA_034780895.1 Rhynchobatus australiae | reverse complement strand
ATAAAAGCAAAATAAGAAATGGCGCCTCTTCCTAGAAATAAAATTGGAAAGCAGATATTATATTAAAGGTTAGGCCACATGTGGAGCACTGAACACATAATTTGCTCTGCTTTTGAGAGGGCAAACTGTTCACTTGAAACAAGAACTTGGAGGTTTCAATTATCATTAGAAACTGAACAAGCTGGGAATCCTTTCTCTGGAAAAGGAGGCTGAGAAGTAACACGATAGAGATATTTAAAAGCATGAAATGAATTGACAAGATAGCAAAGGAGAAAAAATTATCATTCACAGTAAAGGCCCAAACTAGAGATTAGTGGTAGTCTTGAAGTGCTCAAAGGTGGATAAATCACTGAGTCCTGACCAAGTGTATCCAAGGAAGTTGCGGGAAACAAGGGTTGAAATTGTTGGGACACTGGTAGAGATTTTTATATCTTCGTTAGCCACTGGTGAGGTACCAGAAAACTGGAAGGTGGCTAATGTTTTGCCTTTATTTAAGAAGGGCAAGGACAGCAAGTTGGTGAGCCTAATATCAGTGGTGAGAACTGACTGGATGGGATTCTGAGTGACAGGATCTATCTGCATTTGGAAAGGCAAGGGTTCATTAGGGATAATGACCATGGTTTTGTGTGTGGGATATCATGTCTCACAATTTTTATTGAGCTTTTTGAAGAAGTGATCAAGAGCATTGATGAGACAGGATGGTGGACATTGTCTATGAGGACTTGAGAAAGTCCTTTGAGAAGGTCAAAGAACAAGGACAGGCTCAAGGACAGCTTCTATCCTGCTTTTATAAGACCTGAATGGTTTCCTAGTTCAATAAGGTGGACTCTTGACCTCACAATCTACCTTGTTATGTCCTTGCACCTTATTATCTACCTGCACTGCACTTTCTCTGTAACTGTTACACTTTATTCTGCATTCTGTTATTGTTTTACCTTGTACAACCTCAATGCACTTTGTAATGAATTGAACTGTTTCAATGCTATGCAAGACAAGTTTTTCACCTTGGGACATGTGACAATAATAAATCAATAGACTTAATGTTAATTAATAATTAGCATCAATTTTCCATCAAATAATATAGACTGTAAAATTGTGAGCTGCCCAAAAGGCAATTCAGATAATCTAGAATACAGCTTTTCTATTGCATGTTCAAACATCATTAATGGCAGCCTAATCCAGGAGAGGAAACAGAGAAGTGCAGTATTTCTCCCATTATGGAAACTGGTTGAGTGCCTTATAACAGTTGCATAGCAAATAATGATTGTGTCATTTTAAAGGACTTTTTCCATGTTGGACAAGAGATTGAAAGAAAATATGTCACTGCACTTCAATTTATTAATTTCCCCAATCTGAGTAAAGTCCACTACAATCATTTGATTATTATTTGTTGTAGTTAAACCAATTATCCTATTTTTAAAACTACTTATTTGGCAAAAACATGCAAGAAAATTATGAATTGCCGCTGACCTCTGGTATATATCCAATTTTAGTTGCTCCACTATTGGAATCTTCAGCTGTTTCAACCATAACCTCCAGAACTCTCTGCCTAAATGTAAGTCCTTCTCTATCTCTGTGTGCTCCTTCAATCAGTCTTAAAACCTACATCTTCAATTACTTTTTTGATGACCTGTCCTAGTATCATAATGGGTCAGTGTCAAATTTTGTTTCATAATGCTCCAATAAATTACCGCACTATATACATCAAAGTTATTACTTATTCTTGAAATAAAGTTTGAGTTTCATTATTCACAGCATGGAGCAATTCTTTTACTTTACCCTGCTAAGCTATTACTTGATCTTAGTTTGTACTTTATACATTAAAGAGTTAATGTAAAATAATAATGCCTTGAAGTTGCCACTTGATTTAATACATACAAAATGTAAAATCTATAATTACATATTAAGCATTGCATTATGATAATACCACATGAAACTTTTGAATGCATAAATAAGTGTCTGGCACTGAATCCATGATTAGATGCAGAAGGACTCTAGTGAGGTCTTACAGTTCAAATATTCCCCTCTTTTCTCCTGGGATAATCAGATATAATAAATTATATAACAGCGACTAACCCATGAATAATTATCTGGTACATTACAATATTAGAAATGGTTGAAATGTTTTAAAAACATGAAGTACAACAAGCAACATGGATCAAAAGATGCAGTACCTTGCGACCCAACTTCACAGTCAGAAATGTATGAGGTCACACACATTAGCTTAGTCGATGGTTTGTGTAAGGCAACATTTGCATTTTCTGACAGTTTCAATTTCAGTAAATAATCAATGGTAAAAGAAATCAGACTTACTGTGAGTTCTATGAAGTTTGTAATCTTCCTCCTTGGTCCTCCATGCATCTGAAGCATTAATACATGGAGGTACCCAACATATATCTTGGCAGTCAATGAGATGTAATGCATCCCTTCTCACCAGCAATGTGATTTTGATCTCTGCATGTGCAGCCTATAAATTAGCGACATTCATTTAGAAGCAGCCTTTCACACCACTTGTGAGGCCTGCTTCATGATTTGTTAAAGGGGCCTAAGTAGATCGCAGGGTGTGGAATCCCCTCCAACTTCCTCTTATTCCCCATGCCACTCCAGAGGAGTCCTCTCTAAGTTGAATACTAAATGCTCATCCATCACACTGGATGTCTTGAGCCTCCCAAGTTACTTACCAAGTTGCAACCCATCTCTTCCAGCGCTGATGGTGAGCCCAATCCTTTCCCATTGACCTCTAGAGTGACTCCAGCCTAACAGATCTCCAAACCAATGCCTTTCACAAAACTTAAAGCCAACCCTCATTCACTCACAAGCAGTATATTATACTCTGACCAACTTCCCCACCCAGAACCCTGTGCATCTCCCTCCTGCAACCCAGACCCACTGGTTACCTCAAATGCTGCTCCATAAATACAAGTTAGAAGCTATAGGTCAAAACTCTTCACCTCATTCCCTGCAGCCTTTGAAGAGGGTGCACAATGTAGTGGCGGTGCCACATCCAATACTCTCTACCTCGCTGGTTGAGTGTAGGACCAGGAGCACTCAACACAATGATTGGCACCTCATCATTCACTGCTGCACTGTGGCAAATGTGTGCCATGCATTGCAGTAACTCCATCAAGCTTCTTCAAAATCACCTCCCAAACCTGTGATTTCATTTAGAACATAGAACAGGAACAGGCCCCGCGGCCTACGATGTTGTGCCAAACTAATTAAGCTAATGACACCTAATCCTTTCTAACTGCACATGGCCCATATCCCTCCATTCTCTGCATATTCATGTGCCTGTCTTAAACACCCCTATTGTATCTGCCTAACCCCAGGCAGTGCATTCCAGGCATCCACCACTCTCTGTGTAAAACGCCTGCCCCACTCACCTCCTTTGAACTTTCCCTTTCTCACCTTATATGCATGTCCTCTAGTATCAGACATTTCAGCCCTGGGAAAAAGGATACCGGCTGTCTACTTTATCTATGCCTATCAGGACTCCCCTCAGCCTCCGCTGCTACAAAGAAAATAACCCATTTAGGCCACAAATGCATGGGAAGAATATCAGTAAGTTCCCCTCCAAGTTGCACACTATTGCTGGTGTTTATCACTGGAGAGAAATAGTGGAACTTTTTACCGAACAGCACACTCACCTGAAATATCCTCTTACTACACTAACTGTGGATAATAATGAAAAAGATGGTGTCCAAAGTCCAAAGGAAATAGCACAATACCACCTAAATATCAGTATAATATTTTGGCATTTTTGACTGTTGTAAGTTCCACATCAAAAACTCTCATAAGATCCTGACCTGTCAGCTCATCTGCCTCTGTGAATGTAGCAGCTGCATTCACCAACATCAGCAGCTGGCACCAAATAGGAGCACCAGATGAGGAGCCTGTGCAATTTTAAGTTATTTTCCTATTCCCATGCTATTGTTGGTTTATGTCGCAGAAGGTTAGGAGGTTTGTTTTCATTTCCACAGAGATCTCATGGAAGCTGGTAGAGGTGTTCTGTGGAAGAGGGCTAATCTGTAAAATCTTTTTTAAAAAATGAGCACCAGGCATTTTCTTCTCCCCCTTTCTCTCCAGTGTGCTCATAGGTACCCATTAGAGGCTAATGTGACTTGCATATTTTGACATAGTGGCCATTGATATTTAATTTCTTATTGTTCCTGTAAGTTGAAAAGAAAATATAGTCCCTGACAATACTGGTCAGGATCTCCAGTGTTAGCTGGGAACCAGTATCTGGCTGCCAGTTTCTGGCACAGTCTCACTTGAGTTGTGGCAGAGGTTCAGCGGAACTTACAAGAAAATTCAAGGTCAATAAATGTTTACTTCATAACTGAATCATACTGACGTGATGGCATTGCTGGAAGCACGATGGTTTGAAGCTCTTTGGTGTGGTTTCAGTACTGCCAGATGGACCATTTCGCATTTACGCACAACTTAAAGTAATTGTTTATTGAGCAGAATAAACATTAGAGAATCAGAAAGTAAAGTTCCTGAAAAGAAGCTGATAAGATTTGGTTGAAAAATATACTTAAAATATTCCCTGATCATGACATGCAAGCCTTGACTCCAGTGTTGGCAGTTCCTGCATAATTGTTTGTTTAAATGGAATTATGCTTCTGTGAAAGCTTTAAATCCACTGGCAGTGATAGAGCTCTGGGAAATCTAAAAATCATCTCACAAATTAAAAAATGAAATGCCAGAATAGACGGACTTAAAAACATAAGCATTCATGGCCGTGCCTGTGTATCGTTCATTATTTCATCCTTCAAGATCCTACACTAGGAAATAGGTGGTATTTACAGAAATTAAATGCAACAGAGGCAAAGATAAAATAAGCAGGAACCCCTTTTCAGTCCTGTAAATATTCTGTCAAATTGGTATCTCCTTCCGTTTTCCAGCTCCTAAATCCTGTTGTTATTTTTGGTTAGGATTCAAGGAAATCTATTCTCCTCAAAATCCCTCCAGTTATGCATCTGCATATGTGAGCATCCCACTTTGCTGCAATGGAATGAAATTAATAAAAGTTGATTATTGAACCTATCAGCAACGAGAACATTGTTCAACAAACTTTTGCCTTGTCAATCATTGGCATTCCCAGTCTATGCCCTTCCATAACAAGTCAGAAAGTTAATTAAAATCTCATCAGTAATCCAGGGCACCTGCCAAAATGCCCCTGGGATTTGGAAGAGGGCTAAGGATAGATTAAGTGGCCAATGTCTGAAGTTCTTGGCTTCTGTCTGCATTGGCATGGAGTTAAAGGGCATATCTGAGCATTTGATGTCATAAGAGTGCTGCATTTGGTTGGATATTTCCTATTGCCTGTGAGAATTGCGTGCAAATCAAAATCAGACAATAGGATTAGTCTGTACTGTGCACTGGCTGTAACAGGCCTTATTTCAAAACAGTAGCACCAATCCAGTTCCTAATGGGTAAAATCAAAGGGACAGAAATTCATCTTTAAGTTCTAGGGACTAAACAGGTGGCTACCATTGTATTCTTCTCCACTGAAGTTCCATTTCAATCATTGGAACCAAATGTTAGAATAAACGCACAATGGACAGGCAACACTTACCATGTGGGTGCTGATTTGTATTGATTTTTAATCTCAGGCATACAGCAGAACTCCTAATGTGAAAATGTCATGTGGTGCAGAGGGGCTGGATTTCTAATACTGAGGCACGATAGAGAAAGCATCATTCTATATATAGTTCTGATATTTATATAAAGGAGTGCCTGAAGCTGCCAGCAGATCCTGCACTCTGAGAATAGTACAACCTGCAGGAATGCTGGAAGTACTTCCAGGTGCCAAGATTTATGGCTTTTGAATCTTTGGAGATAGCTCAATTGACTGCATTGCTGCTGTATGTGCTTTCCCTTGGAGAGGCCAATCTCCAGCTAGGCAAATGGATTTTTAAGGCTTCACTTGCATCCTGACGTTTGCTTTCCTGTAGCGCAGTGGAAGTGGCAATGGCACAGTATGTGTTGCCTTTGCTCAGGATGTCAGCCATCTGCTTCTTCCCCACATCCCACACCAATGCCGACCATGATGCCAGAAAGTCAACAGGGTCGGGCTGTTCTGGCAGCTACCAGAATTGTGCAGTCTGGAACTGGGCTGAGATGACAAATGTTGCTGCCAACAAGCAGCCCAAGTATCTCCACATGAGCAATGGTAGCCTTCCACCAATTCACCCAAACTGTTGGGTGAGCGCCACATGGGAATAGAAGCATCAGTAAAACTTCTTTGTAACTTACAACAGATGATCACTTCATGAAATATAATTCTATGTAGTATTTTGTTTAGAACTAAACTTAACAACCTGGTCATTCTGATGAATAGATTCTTCCAACTGCAGTTTCTTAGTCTGCATTGTCAGAAAATCAAGCAATTAGTCACGGTCCTAATGGTAGCAAAGCTATCTAAGACAAAACACAAGTTGGAGGTTAAAAGTATGTTTTTGCTTCTGACTTTTTAGTAAGATCACAAAATTGCTATTTTATTGGGGGTTCCATGAATCCTCTAAGGGCAATGTATTACATTGTTCTTCTCGCTCATTTCTCTCACCTTCTTCCTTTTTGCACCACAGTGTATATGGACTGTAGAAAAAAATTGTCTGGGCCACATTGAAAGATGATTTGGGGACCTGAAACATATGTTTTGGAGTGCGAATAGAGTGTTCTGGGCTGTGTTTTTTGTGCCCTTGTGTCCATGTAGCTCTATTGAACAGGATGGAAGAATTATGGACATGTGACATCAGCCAGGTATGGAGAGAAAGATCTAAACATATCACCTCACCAACTGCTTTCTAGCAGGTCCAACTGCTGATTGCTTTGGGTCTTCAGGCTGCTCTTCTAACTAGTCATCCATCCAGCACTTTTAAGTCAAAACAACCTACAAGTAGTTAGTGCTCATGGAGTTTATATAAAAGGTGAAATTGTAAAGAGGGATCTTAGAGCTGCTTGGAAGTGCATCATGTACAGTGATACGCAGATCCCAATGACCCAACTGCCATGCTGGTGAATGCCCCTCTAAATCCATCCTCCAGTAATATCAGTTATTTTGTGATGCCAACAAAACTAGGTTTCAATCTGTGAATGTAACAGGCAGAACATTTGACCTGCCCAATTAAAATCACATCAGGTTCAAAACAATGAGAGTAAATGTAAATTTATTTATAAGGCACCAATCTGTTTACCGCCTAAGGTCTCTGATCTGTCAGCTCCAGCATTTAAATAACAGCGAGCAGGTTGCCGAGCTCTCAAGAATTTTGTGATTCTAACTCTTCACGACTCTTGTAACAACGTACATGGTGGGTGAAAGCTAAGGCCTGGCTGCACGAGTGGAAAATTTTTGTAGCTGGAGAATCCCTCTCCTTATGAATCTCAAAAAGGATAAAACTATAACTCTAAAGTCTAAATGATAAATATGCTTGAAAGTCAGGAAGAATTAAATAAAAATTTAAGTACATTCTCCTTGGGAAAAAGAATCATATATGCCAAGTAAATTGAATCTATCTCAGGCATTGCAGCTTTAGTAAAAGTAAATCACTCGGGCTTTTAATGATTATAATTCCATCACAAATCACACAGCTGGTTTCATGCAATGGTTTATTTTCCATCAACCACTAGTCCCTGAGGTGTTTCCTGTAAGTGTGGCATGACAGGTAGGCACCAATATAATTTTTTAAAAAAACTACTTAAGCGTTTCATTGAGGTGAAGTTGTGGTTAACAGAGTGCTCTGCAAACCATATGATGAGCAATGCAGCAGCGCGACATCCCATCAGGACATCAGAGAAATGTTACTTCGAAATGTGCATCGTCCTATATCAATTGTCACTTAAATCTTGCAATGTATTGTAACACAAATACTTATCTACATATTGATGATGTCTTTACCAGACACTCCCCACAAATGCAAACCACTAGTTGATTAGTTTTACCACTCAGATTTGAGTACTGTAATCACTCTTTATGAGAAGGTGAATATCTTTGAATATTATGAAATCCATGTGATTAGAAAGAAGACAAGAAAATAAATTCTTTCATAGTTATTTGCAGCTAAGGAGCAGTTAAAAACAACTTTGGTTAGCTCTGAACCAGGAATTTTGCAACAACAATACTTTTGCTATCTTCCTCCTCACTTAGAACCCACAGGTAGGAAATGCCAGTGTTTTCTTAATCTGGAGTTTATGTGGGAGTTGCCTACTTCAATTCACTCGCTGCTATTATCCACATTTTGGTTATCTCACAACTTGACTTCCCAAATTTATTTTCTCTCTCCCAAAGTAATGCTACCCTATACAAACTCGAACTCATCCAGAACTCTAATTCTAGACCTCCATGCGCAACTATGTTAACACCCAAGAAGCTCAACTCCAGTGCAAAGACCACTGATTAGCATCTCATCCACTACCCTAAACATTCACTGATCAAACATCAGTTCACTGTGACTGCAATGCATACCATCTAAAATGTGCACTACAGTTGTTTACCTAGGTTACTCCAACATCACCACGCAAATTCACAACCTCTGCCACCAAAAAGAAAGGCAACAAACAAATGGGAGCACCACTATCAGCAGGTTCCTCTTCAATACATGAACTATCTTTGCTTCAAATTTTATCACTGTTCATTCATCCTGAAGCTCCCTTCTTGATGACATGGTGAGATTACCTTCACAAGAATTGTCATGACTCAGAAAGGTAGTTGATCACCGCCTTCTGAAGGACAACAAATTCTGGCTCTGCTAGCAATGCTCAAATTCTATAAATAAATTTTAAAAACCTCCTTAGGATGCAACTTATTCCATATGAATTCCCATCCAATCACCACCATTGTTTTCACCAAACTCTACTGTATCATTGTCTCCAATGTATGTGTTGAGAATCCTACTCATGATCATTGTAATAGTACATTTCCACTTCACCCAATGTCAATAATCTCTTTCAACCTTACATCCTATTAATCTATTCTACCAGCAGGTCTGAAGCTCACTTTTATACCTTACCTGATCATTGATTGTTATTTAACTATTTTTACACAGAACATATTTAGAAAATATTATTTAAATGTTCAAGTTTAAAGTATATTTTATTTGCACAAGATGCTCATGATCTAATTTTTAATCATTAACTGGTGCTTGTAATCGATAAATATCTCATGCCTATGATCATAGAAAATATTTGATCACTTTCCATTACTCTGAAGAGATACATTACAAAGTATACATATTTGGCAAACAAAGAAGCTTCAAGACCCAGAAACAATAGCATAATAGTTCAAACACAGGAAGGAATTCTGAATAACAGCCACAAATGAGGGCGTAAAGTATTTTGTACAAACACATGACAATAAATAGTACAAACTGAAAACAATTATGAAATAAAATAATGCAATAATTTGTGTCTTTAAATGTATGTACTGTGTGCTTTTAGGGAGATTTAGGAAAAACACAAGAAGATGTGAATATCAAGTTCAGATGCTGCATTTCTAGATTAGATTCTCACAAAAAATGGTGCAGAGCAATGCATGCGAGCTCATAAAATTAATGTACTTGGATTGATAATCAGGATGATTTATGCTACTGAACTTGACAAGGTAAACTATAGCAGGCCTGAAATCGTAACATCTGTAAAAGTTGCTTCGTTGAACTTTCTGCTGCCTACTAGTTGTTGTCTGCTGCTACTCCATTAGCTAAATGTAGACATTTGTATTCTATCCTCAAATGTAACTACACATTTTCGGCTTTACATTAGCTCACAGTCTTCCGGTGCCTCATCTAATATTTCCCTTCCTTGCCTTCAAATCCATCATGTCCTTACTCCTTTTTATCAAGAACCTCAGCATCTACCCCTCAAACACAAATCTGCCCTTGTGTGCAACTCTTTCTTATTGTTCCACCAGTGGCACCAAAATTCAGAGCAACTTGGAACCACTCTAAGATTTCTTCTCCGAAGTCCATCTATCCCCCTCTTTTCTTTTAAAATCATCCCTCAATCTACTAATTGTGTTCACCCTTAGTTCATCTTCTTTTTGATGTGATGTCCTTGGGTTGTTTGCTTCTTTGTATACAAAGTTGGGATATTTTCCATGCTTAAATGCACCTGCTTTGCTTTATTAATGTAAGATTATTATTGAAAGGGCTCATCAAGCAGCAGTGTTATAATAAAGAAAATGTTCAAGAGTAAAGACATCTTAAAGTATATTTTTCTCCTTTTCAAAATAATTGGCCCAGATATGCCTCGCAATTTTCAATCTGCTGTATCATGTGGAGCATGGTGTCTGCAATGGCACAAAAGTAATATTACTTTGTAATCTTTCACTTGCATCTTTAATGATGCTATTGCAAACTTTCTTGGGATATTTTGGCCTTACCAGATTACTCTAGCTAAAATAATGAGAAGCTAATTATGATAGATCTGCCCTTATTAAAATTAATGGTGATCACAATTTTCCTCGATTAAAACCAGCTTTCATGGCATTGCTTGGCAGATGCTTAGGTTAATATCCCAATCCCAATACAAGTTACTTTTAAACAGTTGAGCTGAACTCATTCTCTCGGCTTCCAGAGAGACTGATCCCTAATCTACTTCCACCTTTCAGTGTGTATTAACATCATGTGGGAACTTCATTCATAATTTATTCTAAAATTGTTGATAGAAGATGCATAAAGCATCAGAGCAATCACATTACACATTTAATGCCTCCAATTGATTCCTGGTGAATATACTTTTCAGGAATAATGTAAATGTCCTTCCCAGGATAACAGGCACTGTTATCTTATACACAGGGATGGATTCCTCTTCTTTGAATTATAGCAGCAATAACTGGTCCACCCCATATGCCCTGCAGAGAATGAAAGGCTGCTGTTGGAGGCCAAGCACTTCATGCTGAGCACGTTGATCAAGTTTCTAATGACAAGGTCATCAACTTAAGCTTGGTGACTGATGGCTAGTGTCAAAGTAAAGAAGGGAGAGCAGTGATTTATTAGTTAAGAATGTTCCTTATAGAGAAGAGATTAAGATTTATGACAATTTTCCATTGAGTTACCTAAACTTCAGTTTAGGCTAAATGGCAGATGGTAGGTTTTAGAGGGGGCCAGGGTCTTGGTATGTGGTAGCCCATTGGCTGCACTGCTTTTGATTTATTCTCAGTGGCCTGTGCTGATTAGAAATGCAGAGGAATGTAGGAGGAATTTAACAATGGCGAGAATGGCTCAGCAGGATGTATTTTGCCAATCTTGCTGTTGCTGGAAAAACTGCCAATCTGGAGATGAGAAATAAAGTTTTGTAACAATCAGAATCTATTGTTCCAATCTACAAAAGGCAATAAATTTTGTCTTTAAAAGAAGACATAATATGCCAATTAGTCATATTACAAACTGATCCAATTGTTCATGGGCAAAGTTCACCTCATTCAGAGTCTGGGTTAGTTTACTATTCAAATGAAGTTGCTTTATTCAGATACAGATAGTCAGTTCAAGTACAAATCCATTTCTTGCTCTTAATAATCTAGTCTTATGTTAGTTTGAGCTTTGAACTGTCTTGCAGTGGTTATCATTTATTTCAATAATGTGGTGTTCTAAGTAAATTTGTTAACAGCTGAATTCTTTTGATTTCTTCCATAACTGGTAGAATACATAATGAATGCACTGCTAATAAGAAAATCTGCAGCATAAAGCGGTCTTTGATTATTCTATTATAAACTGGTAATAAATATTTAATAAAGGCTATTATTAAATATATGCTTCTTTGTTAGCATTGCATGCAAATCAATTAGAACTAAGTTATTCTAGTACAAAATGTGAAGATATGTAATGGTTTTGTTTGCCAGTAGGCATTGTACTATCTGAAAGAAATTTTCAATAGATTGCATTGCAGCTGCAGGTGAGTGGGCAGCCTGGTGCAGGCATCTACAGGACCAGCAGTAATCAGGAGAGAAGAAAGCAACAAAAAAGTGGACTCTAGCCATAGTATCATTCAGCTGACATAGTCCTGATGGTACTGGTTAGATCCTATAGATGCCAAGAACTATTATGTGGAAGCTTTCAGGAGCCTGTTAATTATTTGGAAAAAGACCATCCGAAGCTGGTTTTTAATCCTGCAGACAAGTTGGCAAAATAGGCATATCGCCTGACTTCATTAATCAACCACTAATGCATTTGATAAATTTACTACAAGAGCCAACCAAAGAGAGTCTCCTATTTTCCAAATGCTGACAGCATTAAATGTTTCAAGGAGTACCCCCCTCAGGGGGTCGATTAGATCACTCAAACAACTCCAGGTTTCAATACATTACAAAAGTGTCTCTTATCAAAATCAATGACGAAATCCTATGTGATGGTGACCAAGATAATCTATCCCAACCCACCCTTTTTGATCGAAATGCTGCCATTTTCTTGGTTGACCCTAAGAAGATTCCTTCATTGCCTCTCTCTGCCCATGTGCAACTACTGTAATCACAGACAATTGTAGGAAATAAGCTGCAATAGATTCTGTGTCGCTGCACTGTTACCTCTGGTTTCCCTCTAGA
>JAUZTB010000087.1:30080566-30091146 GCA_034780895.1 Rhynchobatus australiae | reverse complement strand
GAGCACCCAGAGAAAACCCATGTAGACACTGGGAGAACGTACAAACCCCTTACAGACAGCGATGGGAATTAAAACCCACTTGCTAGCGCTGTAATAACATCACGCTAATCACTACACTATTGTGCCGCCCCTTTGAAAGAACTGTACATTTAATGTACAGTTCTTCTGGTCTTTCTCTTCTGTTCTTTCCCTAATGACCCACAAATGCTTCCCATTTATGTATTTATACAGTTCTCTTCTGAATGTTATTGTTAAATACTGTAACTTGTCAGTTTTTCACTTGGATATCTACAATTATTCTTAAAGAAAATGAAAATCAAAAAGAGCAGATGCTGAAAATCTGAACTAAACACAAAAAGTACTGGAAACACTCAAAAGGTTCCACTCGAAGAAGGGTCTTTGAGTCTGAAACATTAACTCTTGTTTTTCTATGAACAGATACTCTCTGCCCTGCTGAGTGTTTCCAACATTTTCTGGTTCTAAATTTGAAAAAGCACTTTGGTGAGAATTTTGCTTTTGCTTCAGGACACAATGTAATTTAACAAAAAATGTGGTTTATTTTGTGAATAGTGATCAGTGTTGTTTTGGTTTTCCTCCATCCTCAAAAAATATTTAATATAATTTCATGAAGAAAATGTCACTCCAAAATATTTGTTGTCATTATCATTCTTTAAATCTATGTTTCAATGACAGAATGATGGTGAATAATATTGGAAGCCTGTGATATAAACTGTGCAGTGATGAGAAAATAAATTAGTATGCCTCCCTTTAGTGTCACAACTGCCTCACTATTGTCCACATTACATAATCCCATTTGAAGCAGGTAAGGGAAGTCACAATTTAGAAAAGTTAAAGTTCCAATTCCCTCATCTCCCAATACAGTGCCAATTTTCACTTTCAAAACAGAAAATGGTACTGGTGTCATGGTACAGTCAGTCCTTGCCTTACTACTGTGGTGTGTATAATTCCAGTCATCACCACATTGATATGGTGCCACCAGAATGAAAGAAAAGTATTCAGATGAGTTTATGTTATTTTACCCAGCAATATTAGCTCATTCCTCCAAGGATATAGGAATGTCTGAACTGTGTTGACTCTAGCACAGCAGCTGAGGTCTCACTCTCGGTCAGGTCACCTTCCATGTTGGAAGATGGATGAATCGTGGTCAATCTTGTTTGCATCTCCTCTGAAGATAGAGATAAACAGAGCTTTGGCCAAACTGAAATTTTATTTTGAGATTAAAAGTGAGTTTGGGAAGGAAGGATGTGGAATGTGGAATTTTTGTTTTTTTATTGAAAATGTACATTGAACAATAATATTTCCAACAAATATAGTTAAATTTCAGTGTTGTATGATGGGAACACATTTTTCATTCAATACTATAATTTTAAGATTCATAAATATTGCCAGATAAGAGAATAATTAATTATTGATAAGGATAGCTATATTTTTGTAGGAAAATAACATGCTGATTGACCATGAAATGTCAGAAAAAATTCAAGACATTAATTATAATGAACAAAGGATGTGCAGTGTATAATCTATTATTACTATCCACAAAATAATGAAGAACAAAGTTTTGTTGAAGTGTTACCAGCTTACATTAAGTTCATCAAAACTCAGTTGAACAATTATAAAGTTTTCGGATGACCAAGCACAATGTAGGACAAACTTCATTCTTTCACTCTTGGTAGCAGAAATGAGAAGCAAACATTGTAGCCAATGCTATTACAGTAAAAATATTCAAAATGCTTGTGTTATTTTCTTAAAGAAAACAGAAACCAATACTCCCAACCATATCCCAGGATACTTGCAGAAATATTCAAGACAATCAGTAATAATATATTCACATCTAAATGTTGATAACACAAAATTTATTACACTTAAATGTTTGTTGGACAAATATCACAAAAATGCATCACTTACCAAGCATATTATTTCACAATACATTTAGATATTCCTTAAAAATCCCAAGCAGAGTATTGAATTCAGGCCCACATAATAAAATGTAATATATTTGTTATTTTGCACAATCCAAACACCCCATCAATTCCTGCTGTAAATTAGAGAAGAAATCCAAAAAAGGTTAATGAATAAAGATCATTGACCTGAACTGTTACCTCTGTTTTCTCTCTCTACAAATCCTGAGTATTACTAGCAATTTCTGTTTTTATTTCTGATTTCCAGTATTTGAAGTAGATTATGATTGTCTGGCATATATTTGAGAAAATGCATTGTCATGCTTCATTCTTCTATACAAATCTATAGTTAAAAGGCATGTGTCAAGATTCCTGATAGATTTTATAACAGTAATCCTTTTCTACTGAGGTATTTTCATAGAATAAGGTCAAAGACCTTAAAAGGTCGTCTCACACGTTTAGAATCCACTTTTAGCATTCTAGGTCAACCTACAACTATGCTAACTTGATTGATGTTATAATAACGTGTTGGTAAACTTCAAGTTTGCCTGAAATAAAAGTCTCCTTATTTGAAGAAACTTTAGGATAAATACTGTGCGTTCAAGGTTGACCATTCTGACAATGGACATAAAGCCTTTTGAGCACAAGTTGCAAAGTAGTAGAATATTAATTCATAGAAATATCATACTCCTCCTAGGAGTAGGAATTGTTCTTTCACACTGAGAACTGAGTTTGTACTCAGTTTGTACTGAGTCAAATTTGCAGTCTGTATGTACAATAGCCATACTGATGAAGTTCAAAAAAAAGCTCAGCTTGGCACTTCGATATAATCTGCACTAGCAGAAAATAAAGTGCATTTCAACAATATAGAGCCAATATCCTGCTTAGGTAGATTTGGAGAGAATGTATCCTATGTTTGCAAAAACAAGCAAGCAAGATCAATTTATGAAGCATTATCTCGGGTTGCAGTTGCTATACCACTGGCCCTGATGCTGTAATTTAATGTTTTATCATATGTACTTGATGCCATTAACTTAAACATTGTGACAAACACTGAAATTCATTCCTGGAATTACAAAAAAATATATAAATGCGAAGTACTTAGGGGTAATGTTGATCTTTGGCAGAGATGCAAAATGAGCAACTGAACCAATGGAAAATGACATGGATGCAAACCAGTTATTGATTCATAAATGTCAACTTTGCCAACACCCAAGATTAATTTCATCCTGTTTTTGTGTTTTTTTTTAAGTTTCAAATGAAAGGAAATATATTCAAAGCTCTATGTAATTTCTTGCCAAGTACTTTCTTGATTTAATGTCATGAATCTTCAAACACGGGGTTATTGTAATTGCTCCAAGATCCAATTGGATTTTCTTCCTGTAGTCGGCTATAGAACACTCTCCTACAAAAAACAAAGGGATTTTTAATTTTCTGTTCCACTATTTCATTAGTGACAACAAATTATTTCCAGCTCAGGACATCCAGGCTGAGTTAGTACAAATCAGTAAATATAAATTATTCATCAAGCACTGAGCACAATCTCTTATATAGATTTAATCGACTTTTCTAATGTATTTGACTTTTCACCATTGAAAGCAGAAATGAAAACTTTGTATTAATTGTTATTAATAACATTTAGTGGGTCACAATTATTGTTTAAAATACTGTTTCAACTAGAATTGTAGGATGGAGGAGATGAAAATATTTTAAAATCTGAATATCCAATCAAAAATTGCAGCTAAAGCTCACTGAACAGGATGCACTGTTGCTCCATGACAGAGGGCTCTATTCGATTGCCCAGGCAAGAAGCTTGTTTGTACATGGTTATAGGAGATTCCTGCTGTACAAAACCTGTACATCACTGTCACAGGTAGGCATAACTTGTTCTACAGAAACTATTAGGATAGGGTGCCTGCTTCCAAAAGATGTGCCATTTTAAAAATATCTTTTTCTTTACAGAATATGAAAAAGGTCTGTGCTTCAAGACTTGGTTAAATATACTTTGATGTGTTTAAGAGGGGTATCTTGGTGTAACTAGAGTACTATAGCTGAAAATATTATGTTTTCTGGTCAGCATGATTCCACTATTGAAATTCCAGAACCTACCTTTTCTTCAAATACATCACCACTCCCAATAATGCTGCAGCAATAAGAATCAAACACACTGTGACAATTAATGCTGTCCCTGTCAATAAAAAAAGTTACAATTATTAACACCTTAATTAAAATTTTTTCACCCAAATGAATTTCCTAGAGGAAAAAAATCTAAACCGAGAAGACTATTTACCTAAAATATACTAAGCCTCATTATTTCCCTGATTTGTATTTATTTAATGGTTGTATGGCTTTTAACTGGAAATTTTTTTCCCCGTTTTGTTTTCAAATGTTCAAAGCTATTTTGTTTCCATCTGTAAGTTTATGTAACTGCAAAAACAGAAAACATCGCTATTTTCATTTGAAATTAGAACTTTTTAAATTAAAATTTAAAAATAGGTTTGCAAACTTTCCATAATGAGAATCAGGACAAACACAAGGGGACTGATTCTGAAATCTATACTAACTCTTCTTGCAGCTACTCTACCACGAATTAGGAAGTGAACTAGCCCAACTTAATAGCTGTATTTTCCATGAAGTAGGGCCACTGGTTAAGCAGCTGAACTAAGAGAAAAACATAACAGCAAAATTAATTTACAAGCACTTTGTTTTGGGAGAAATTCCAATATCAATGCTAATAACTCAAAAAAAGTTCACTGGGACACATTTAAGATGAAGCAGAGTTTGGAAAGGTCAATCAAGATGTTGCAAACTCTAAGTGCCCTAACAAATTCAGTTTTGAAACATAGAATTAAAAGGCAAGGGAGTGGTGAAATGTCGATGATAATGCTATATATGAAGAACACAAAATAGAATGTTCTCATGATACAAAAATAAGACATAATTATGCAGTTAGATCTAAGTATGTAGCAGTGACCTTAATTCATGCTGTAGTTCTAATTGTGTGTATATATGTGCATGCACGTGTATGTATGTGTGCATGTGTGTATGTAATACATATACACATGCACACATACATAACTACGTACATACAAATGACTTCATTTTCAAAATGCACTACCATACTTTAATGCAATACAGTTTCTTCTCTAGCCTGTTGATGGGCTAGGTATAAGTCTATTATTATGGCTCCACTCTTAGTTTTTACTGCACCATTAACTTAATAGCAAATTACCCTTTTCTCATAGCTGAGGATTTGCTCATACTTAAACTACTGGTGTAGGGAAAATTCAGTTGGCATGCACAAAATGAATTTACCATTAAAGGTTTTGGAAATGGAGCAAGGGCAGCACCAAGTAAACACATGAAATAAAGACAAAAAGTGCTGAAAATACTCAGCAGGTCAGGTAACATCTATGCTTTTCAGAGGAAAATCACGGCCTAAATCCTTGCAGACACCCTATGAAGTCTTTCTGTACATTTTTGACTAACTCAAGGAGCTATATTACTAATAACTGAGAATGAGATCAGGGTTTATAGATAGAAAATGAGATCAATATCTCAAGAAATACAATAACTCATTTACTAATGGGTGGTAGAAAATAAGGAAAATGGGTAAAGGTTGCACCACAGAAAGAGACATGACATTGGAAAAAGATGCTGCAGTTTAGCTTTATTACTTTTACAAATCCAGTCTACATCCATGTCAAGATTTTCCTTAGGTAAATGATTCTAACTATTACACATCATCCAGAACCATCCTAGGTCTTCTGTCAGCATCATGAAATTCTAATCAGCAGACAGTGACATCCCCCAGGATTTAGTACTAGGACCATTGATTTTCTCAATGTATATTTATGATTTGGATTTGAGAGTACAGGTTATCATTTTCAAACATGTCAATGACACAAAACCTGAAGGTGTGATGAAATGTGAGAATGATTGACATGGACTTCAAGAAGATGCTTACTAGCTGGTAGAATAGGTAGAAATTTAAAGCTGAAAAGATGTGAAGTGTTGCAATTTGATAAGAGGAGGTAACATTAAAGAGCGGGCAGAATTCTACAAGGGATACAAAAACAGAGAGATCAACGTTAAAAGTGCTTCACTGAATGTAGCAAGGCACATGAGAAAGTGGTTAAAAAAACATGTGTTGTCTTGGGCTTTATAAATAGAGGCATAGAGTGCAAGAACAAGGAAGAAATGATGAGCTTTTACATAATTCAGCCACAACTGTAGTGCATCCAGTTCTGGATGCCCCACTTTAGGAAAGATGTAAAGACTTTGGAGTGAAATTGATCAAAATGATTTCAGGAATGAGGGACAGATAGAAAACCTGGGATTGTTCTCCATGGAACACGCGAGGTTGTGGGGAGTTTTGGAAGATGTATTTAAAATCATGAAGGACATAGATAGGGAAACTATTTTCATTGGAAGAGGAGTCAAGAGCTAGAGCAAATAGAATTGAAGGGATTGCCAAAATAACCAAAAATGACATGGGGGAAAATCGTTTTAAACAATGAGTGATTAGAGTCTAGAATGCCAAGGGAAGTAGTGGAAGTGGATTCAGTTGTACATTCAAAGGAGAGCTGAATAAATATCTGAACGGAAAGAATTTGGAGGACAGTGGAGAAGGGGAGGGGGAGAGGGACGTGCTGGATTGTTCTAACAGAGCCAGGACTGACTTGAAAGGCTGACTGGCTCCCTTCTGCTTTGCTAATAATATTGTGATTTTGGATTCTGTCACTCTCCACTTTCTCTTTTTCTTTTTTATTCCCCAAATACATATTTTTTTATTTAGTACAAACTCTATAGCGGGACTACACATTTCCATCAGGCATCTCAAATCCAATGACACAAAGCTATCTCAATTCCTGGGATAATAAAACTAACTTAATGCAGCTAAGAACCAAGTCCCTTTAACAAAACTGGATAAATAAAATATATTTAAAGAAGAACTATCATTTGTCATCTCTTTACTTTCTGACATTGCAAAAGTGCTAACTCTGTCCAAAGCACCAATACAAGCTGACCGGGTTATTAACATCTAACTTATGGACACCCCTACATATGAATTTAATATTATGGAGCTCATAAGTTCAACGTATGTACATACGTTCAACTCTACGAATGGCAGAACTTGTTTCCTCTCTCTCCATGTTTAGTAACTGTTCTTTCTTCTCAGTCTTATATGTTTTTGATACCATTCATTACAATTCTGTGGAAGGATGGTTATCATATGGAGTGATTGTTGTGTATTTTCTGACTTACAGCGGTCTGTAAAACGAAACCTGTTTGTTACCCAGGGACAGCCTGTATTTGCCAAGAAAATATTCTGAGTGAGCAAACGAATTTGAAACTACGAGACCATCTAAGACACTAAATCAGGAATAAACATAGAAATAGTTTTCTAAATCACTGAGTTTTTCTCATTTCTGTTTCACCCTTCATTTCCTCAGGCAATATGTAAAGATCAGATCTGCTCAATGGCTCGTTCCAATCTACATCAGATTTGTCTTCCTCGTCTACATCTTTTAATATCATCTGTCAGCTATTTATCAATTAGTAGCATTTTCAACTCTGAATCAAAATGTTATGAGTTTAGTCCTACTTCAGCAGAGACTTGAGCACAAAATTCTAGTCCTACACTCCAATGCAATACTGAGGGAGTATTGAGCTAACACGGGTATTGTCTTCTGAATGAGACATTAAACTGAATCCTCATCTATCTTCTCAGGTGGATGTTAAAGATCTCATGGCATTATCTCAATGAAGGACAGAAGACTTCTCTCTCTAGTGTCCGGCCAATATTCATCACTCATTCAGCATCAGTGAACAGATTAACTGGTAATTATCACATTGATAGTTGTGGGAGCTTGCTGTGCCCATATTAACCATTGTGTTTTCTGGATTACTATTGTGATTGTACTTCAAAAGTACTTACTTTGCTATAAAACAAAAAAATATCCTAAGACTGTGAAAGGCAATAAATAGATACACTGTTTTTTTAAAATCAATCCTGCCATTACAATCTGATGGGATTGGGGTTAGTACTATAGCTTTATAAAAGTCAGGGGCATGTCATTGAAGGCTCATCAGGGGCATATGTTCCCCCATAATAATCATTAAACATTTTAGAGTTGCATATGCTAACAGGATGTATGTATGTAGTTAATATACCAGCCAATATCATTTAAATTCCTGTGCAAACCCTTGACAATTCCTGACACTGTCTTTCCCATGTCCCACATAAACTTTGTTAGCTCCATGTTCATACATTCATTCATCCAACTAGGAAAGATGACAAACAGACCAGCCATCAAATCACAGTAAAATGTTTATAGACTAAATCAAATACAGCCAAACTAAAAAACACTCACAGCCACATATGCACAAGCATAATTCCCTGAAGAAACTGAAAGCACTACAACATTTTCAAGGAGGACAATACTACAGATGCAAAACGGGAGAGCAGGTTCATATAGGTGTTATGTAAATAAAGGAAATATAATCATTTTCATGTTTTCTGTCACTGGGGCTGTTTGAATGTTGAATAGAATATTGATTTGAGTATATGCCGACTCTCAGAGCAATCCCATCAAACTTATGCCCCCCACTTCTGCAACGTGCAATTAAAGTGAAAGCTATAATTCCCAAAATATTAAAATAACAAAATACTATTTAAAAGCAAAGGTACTGTATGGCAAACTGCCAGTAATCACACATTTTCCCTGAAACATTTTCAAATTGATGTATTAAGATTTGCAAGTTGAAATTATCCAAATATAGTTGCAATTTCCATCCAACTGATCAGAAACAGGGGTCTGATGTTCTGTTATATTCTGTTAACTCCTTGGCAGAAGCTTCTGATCCTTGGAAATTGCACTCAAAACCACTTCATTTTCATGATTATGCGTGGCATCAAAATAGAGTCAGATGTTTACATGGAGTGGAAAATTGAGTGCAAGTGAAATGCAAAGATGTGAGGACAACCAAAGGAAACAATGAGATGAGAAAAATTTGAAAAGCGTCTGAGTTCATTAGCAGTTTTGGCCAAGGCTGAACAAGAAGGGAACCAGGAATGAATAGACAAAAGTGAAGAGAATGGAAATCCAAGGTGCAAATACTAGTCTGTAAACAGCTGTTGGAGTCGCACAGCACCCCTTTTCTCAGCTACTAAACCAGAGAAAATGTTGCCGGAGTTTGTTTTTGCAAGGAGAGTTACTTTTTGTGTATTTCTAAGGCACCACACTCAAAAGTGTTGCAGCCTGCTTATAAAAAGTGGAAATAAGTTTCAGTCACATTGTTTGAATGAAGGCAACTAGCAAAAGAACCATAAGGAAAAACATCTGTTATGCAGCACAAGGTTAGCATCTGGAATTCACTGGTGTGGGTTGAGAGTAGTAGGGATGATGAAGGCAGATTCAGTTATAGTTTTCAAAAGGGAACTGGATAAATACTCATAAAGGGGAAAAAAATTGCAGGCAGAGGACAGGGGAGTGAGACTAGCTAAATTGCTCCAGCATATTGCTGGCATGGGCTAAATGGACTTCCTCCATGCTGTAGCTTTTCTCCATTTCTGTTTATGTCACACCTATTATTAAAAGGAATTGGAAGAGCAGACCCCAGGTGATACTAGTAAGATAAGCAGATCCCTAATTAAGTAGAATGCTGGATGTGTCCTCAAAGCATTCTAATTGTAATACAGCATGCTTTTGGTGGTATTGCATGATAGCTGAAAATATCCTGGTGGCAGATACAACTCTGGCATTTTCACAGGTATCTTTCAGAATATGCTCATCTAATTTTGGTCCCATGTTAAAATCTATGCATTCAGCTACCTAAAACTCCCTTTATCTCCGGCTTAAGTTACTCTTTAAAACTCCTTAACCAATCATCCTCATCTGATTCATTACCAAATGTTTAATGATACTCCTGTGAAGCACCTTATAATACCTTGCAAATTTAAAAGGCATTAAATAATGCAGGTTGTTGTAGTTGACCATCCTGCTGTACCCACATTCATGAAATACCATTGAAGACATGACGTTAGACACAAGAGATTCTGCAGATACTGGAAACTGGAGCCACACAGACAAAACGCTGGAGGAATTCAGCAGGTCAGGCGGCATCTATGGATTGAGACCCATCAGCTGTTTATTTCCCTCCACAGATGCTGCCTGACCTGCTGAGTTCCTCCAGCATTTGTGCATGTTGAAAACATGACATGTTGTAATTGGAATGCTTTGTAGAATGTAAGCAATTATTGGTGAACCTTATTGGCGCCACCTGTACTTCAGTAATAGAAGACATTGCACGCAATTATTATCAGCCAAAGTCAAATATGAACTTGCGGTTGTCAATAGAAGTGGGCATGCAAATTGGCTCAGTTCACCTTTCGTGCAACCTGAATTGGTTCTAAATATTCTGAATGAAATATTCCCATTGAGAAACCCAGTGCCAGTATTGGCTGCAGAACTAAACTAATGAACAATTGACATCCATGTTTTTGAGTAAATTTGGGGAAAAAGTGAGAAGTATCAGGATTTACAGAGGGATCTTGATCAGCTGGGTAAGTGGGCCAAGGAATGGCAAGTGGAGTTTAATAAATGTGAGGTGTTGTATTTTGGGAAGACAAATGAACATAGGACCTTTACAGTGAAT
>JAUZTB010000087.1:29930746-29942331 GCA_034780895.1 Rhynchobatus australiae | reverse complement strand
AGAGTCGAGGATCTGGACAGGGGTCACCAGGCCCCGGGATGGAGTCAGGGTGCCCATCCACAACCACCGGACCCTGGGACAGGTATGGGGTGAGGGTGCCCGTCCATGGTCACCGGACCCCAGCATGAACGTGGGGATGAGGTGAGGGTGGCCGTCCATGGTCACCGGACCCCGGGACGAGGATGGGAATGGGGTCAGGGTGCCCAGCCATAGACATCGGATGCCAGGACGGGGTCAGGGTGCCCGTCCGTGGTCACCGGACGTCGGGACGGGGACGGGGTCAGGGTGCCCTTCCGCAGTCATAGGACCCCGGGACGTGGAATGGGGTCCGGGTGTCCATTGGTGGACACTGGATCCCAGGACAGGGTCAGGGTGCCCATCCGTGGTCACTGGACGCCGGGACGGGGATGGGGACAGGGTGCCCGTCCGCGGTCATAGGACCCCGGGACATGGATGGGATCCGGGTGCCCATTGGTGGACACCGGATCCCGGGACGGGGTCATGGTGCCTGTCCGTGGTCACTGGACGCCGGGACGGGAATGGGGACAGCGTGCCCGTCCGTGGTCACCAGACCCCGGGACAGGGATGGGAATGGGGTGCCCATCCGTGGACACCTGACGCCGGGATAGAGACAGGGTCAGGATGCCCGTCCTTGGTCACCGGACCCCGGGACAGGGACAGGGTGCCTGTCCTTGGTCACCGGACTCTGGGATGGGGATGGGGTCAGGGTGCCCGTCCATGGTCACTGGATCCCGGAATGAGGACGGGGATGGGGTCAGGGTGCCTGTCCATGGACTCCAGACCCTGGGATGGGGTTAGGGTGCCCATGCATTGACACCAGATCCTGGGACGGGGACAGGGTTAGGGTGCCTGTCCTTGGTCCCCGGACCCTGGGACGGGGACGGTGTCAGGTGCCCATCCGTAGTCACTGGACGCCGGGACAGGGACAGAGTAAGGGTGCCCGTCCTTGGACATCGGGGTAGGAATGGGGTCAGTGTGCCCATCCATGGTCACCGGATGCCAGTACGGGGTCAGGGTGCCCATCCATAGTCACGGGATCCCAGGACAGTGACAGGGTCAGGGTGCCGGTCCGTGGTCACTGGACACCGGGATGGGAATTGGGTCAGTGTACCTGTCCATGGTCACCGAACGCCAGGATGGGGACAGGGTAAGGGTGCCCGTCCTTGGTCACCGGACATCAGGACAGGAATGGGATCAGGGTGCCTGTCTGCGGTCACCGAACGCCAGGACGGGGACAGGGTAAGGGTGCCCGTCCTTGGTCACCGGACATCAGGACAGGAATGGGATCAGGGTGCCTGTCTGCGGTCACCGAACGCCAGGACAGGGACAGGGTAAGGGTGCCCGTCCTTGGTCACTGGACATCAGGACAGGAATGGGATCAGGATGCCTGTCCGTGATCACCTGACGCTGGGATGGGAATTGGGTCAGTGTGCCCATCTGTGGTCACCGGACGCCAGGACGGAGTCAGGGTGCCCATCCATGGTCATGGGATCCCAGGATGGTGACAGAGTCAGGGTGCCCCCCCTATGGTCACTGGACCCCGGGATTAGGATGGGGTCAGGGTACCCGTCCATGGACAGCAGACCCTGGGACGGGGATAGAGTCAGGTGCCCATCCATGGTCACTGGACCCCAGGATGAGGATGAGGATGGGGATGGGGTCAGGGTGCCCGTCCATGGACACCAGACCCTGGGATTGGGACGGGGTCATGATGTCTGCCCGTAGTCAATGGACCCTGGGACGTGGATGGAGTCAGGGTGCCCGTCCGTGGTCACCAGACCCGGGGACATGGTCAGGGTGCCTGTCCGTGGTCACTGGAACCCGGGATAGGGATGGGGTCAGGTTGCCTGTCCATGGTCACCGGACGCTGGGATAGGAATGGGGACAGGGTGCTGGTCGCTGGTCTGTGGTCACCGGACACCAGGAAGGGGATGGGGACAGGGTGCCCATCTGTGGTTCCCAGACGCCAGGATGGAGACAGGGTCAGGATGCCTGTTCTTGGTCACCGGATGCCGGGACGGGGACATGGTACCTGTCCTTCGGCACCAGACCCCAGGAAGGGGATGGGGTCAGGGCACCCGTCCATGGTCACTGGATCCCGGGATGAGGATAGGGTTGGGGTCAGGGTGCCCCTCCTTAGTCCCCAGACCCCAGGACAGGGATGGCATCAGGTGCTCACCCATAGTCACCGGACGCCGGGACGGGGACAGAGTAAGGGTGCCCATCCTTGGTCACCGGATGTCGAGACAGGAATGGAGTCAGTATGCCCATCTGTGATCAATGGATGCCAGGATGGGAATTGGGTCAGTGTGCCCTTCCATGGTCACTGGACGTCAGGACAGGGACAGGGTGCCCGTTCTTGGTTGCCCGGACGGGGTCAGGGTGCCCCTCCGTGGTCACCGGACCCCGGGATGAGGATGGGGTCAGGATGCCCGTCCATGGACAGCACACCCTGGGACGGGGATAGGGTCAGGGTGCCCGACCGTGGTCCCCAGACCCCGGAACGGGGATGGTGTCAGGGTGCCTGTTCGTGATCCCAGGACGGGGACGGAGTCAGGGTGCCCGTTCGCGGTCGCCGGACCTGGGACGGGGTCAGGGTGCCCGTCCATGGTCACTGAACCCCAGGGTGGGGACGGGGTCAGGATGCCCGTCCGTGGTCATCGGACCCTGGGACGGGGATGGGGTCGGGGTCAGGGTGCCCGTCCATGGTCACCGGGCCCCGGCCGGTACCTCAGTTCGACAACGTGAGGCCTCACTATTACTGGGCCCGACCCAACAAGAAGCTTCGAATGCTTCCCGAAGACGAAACGCCTGATTTTTTTAAACGCTTCGCTAACGCGTGCTTCTCGATCTGAAATGCTTCATATCGGCGATCAAAGGAGCAACCGCGCACGGAGTTACAAAGATCGGCGGCCTCCCCGTACCTTCTTCAGCTCCAGGTCCACGGGGGCAGCCATGTTCGGAGGAGTGAGCATGCGCAGTTCGCATCCGGTCTCAGGAGGGAAGGGTCGGCCGGGGCGGCACCGCTGGCTGGTTCAATGTTACCCAGAGCGTTGGTAAAGTCTGTTGTACATTCATATTAACGTCAATGCACAGTTGAAAACGGAATCAAATCCAATTTTCAGCAATGGACTGAGTTAGATGCGATATGGAATTATAAGAATTTGTGATACAGAAGGGTGTCATTCGGCCCATCATCCTCTTGACTGTCATTAAAAGCTGCTTTTCGTCTAATTTTACTTACTGCCTGTCTGTACACCAGTAGTTCATATCACTTCAAGTGCTCCTCTAGTTATCTTTTAAACGTGATGAGAATTTCTGCTTCCAGACGTTAAGTTCCTGACGCCCACCCGATCACTCATTTAGGTATAAATAATGCCATGTTTCCCATCTAATTCTTCTTCCAATTACCTGAAATTTATATTTCCTAGTTATTGAAATCTCCTGTGTTGTAAATGGCTCCATCCTATTCCAAACTATCCAGGCCTCTCAAATTTCTAAACATATTTTTCTTAAATTTTCCCTCTGATTGCTTTGTAGCAAAGAAAGCAGCCCCAGCTGACCTAATCTCGTCCCATAACTAACATCCCATGACCCAGGCAACATCCTAATCAGTCACCTCTCCAACCTCTTTGGTTGCAGCACGGTGTTCCTATTTTGTGACCTGAACTGCATGCAGCACTATAGATGAGAATTGATTATTGTTTTACACAGTTCTAGCAAGACCTCCATGCTCTGGTATTCTTCAGCCAATAGGGACACCTGTCTATATATATTTTTAACTAGCTTGCTTAACCTCTTGGTAACTTAAGGGGTATGTGGGCATGCACTTTAAAATGCCCCAATTCCTCTAAACTTTGCATTTTGTCATTTACAGTATACTGCCTTGCCTCATTTGTGCTTGCCAAATTGCACTATCGCAGACTTCAAGAAGAATCTTCTCTCCCTCTCTCCAGGAATTTTTTATTTGGTGTACTATAATTCAGCTCTACAGACCGACTAAACTGGTTTAGGATTGCACAGAAGTTGAAGTTTAAGTTTAATCATTTGATTGTAGGTAAAGCACAAGGCAGTTACTATGTGCATGTAAGTAAGTAAGCAAGCAAATAAATAAATTAATGGGACAATTTGGTGAAACTTGTCCAAAACTATTCACCCATTACAAGGTTAGTTGCTGCTCAACCTTCTCATGATGCTTTGAAATCATCTCTGGTGCCTGGAGTAAGGATAGCTAATGGTGTTTAAGGGGTGCAACAGTGGCAATGCAGGTGGTGCAGCTCTCACAGTTCTAGTGACCTGGAGTTGATCCTTAACCTCCAGTGCTGTCTGTGTACAGTTTGCACATTCTCCTTGTGATTATGTATGTCTTCCCCAGGTTTTCCAGATTGCAAAGACATGTGTTTTTGGGCTAATTACCTATTGTAAATTTCCCCTGGTGGAAGATAGGTTGTGGGTGAAGGGGGAGGAGGGGGATAATGGGCAAATGTGAGAAAAATGGTAACAGAGAAATAAGCATGGAGTAGTGATGATGGCATTGTTTTGAGAGCCAGTAGGAGGAGTTTAAAGGCCTCCCTCCGTGTTGTCTTTTTTTGAAAAAAGAACAGAAGTAGGAATAATGGTCAGTCTACTTGATTTCTCCTCATGGGATAATCCTCTTTCCCCCAGGAATCAAGATGGTGAACATTCATTACTCTCATATTGCAAGCATATCCTTCCAGGGAGGCCAGATCTGCATATGTATTCAAGATATGGTCTCACCAATATAATTTTGGTAAGGTACTTTTACTCTTGTACTCAAATCCTCTTGCATTAAAGGCCAATGTATCATTTTTTCTTCCTAATTGCTTGCTAATACTATATTAATTTTCAGTGACTTGTATGTTACAATACAAATTCAGAACATTTTCTGAGGATTTTTTACATTACAATTCTAGAGTTGTACTGCATATTCATTGTTAGTGCTATTACTAAACACTGCAAGGAATGTAACTTCAGAAAGTGGTAAATTGGATTTCAAATCTTTTGAAATTTATCTGCACTTGGTTTAAATGTTTTACCAACTCATTTTCATTTTAGTTGTTAATGGAAAAGATCTGTCGGTGGGGGGGGGGGTAACAATAAGAGTTCCATCAAACCACTTAAACAGACATAGTTGAAGATTCATTGGAATGATTAGCTGCACTAAAATGGCCAAAATTGATATTACAAGATTGGGGAAGATATCATGTGATAAATTTAAGCTAAAAAAATGATGTTGCTTGCAAATTATTCTCAGAACAATCATAGGCATGACATTCTATTTCCTGGCATAAATATATTGGAAGTGTTACGTTTCTTACACTTATTTCATCAAGCTCTTCTCTTAGTTCCACTGGCTCCAACATTTTGTCTGTGATCATTCTTCCACAGGAAGTTGGACCAGAAAAGTCCAACTATTATTTTACTATTCTTATTAATGTGTTTTTATCTGATACTAACAAAACATCTGATTTAGAATTAATTCACTAATGAGGTGGTGGAACAACCCTTTTGAGAATTTTGGAACATAAAAGTTCTAACAAGACAAATCAGTAAATCAGATATAAATGTAAAATTAGGACCAAGCTCCCTGGACTTCTGGGAATGAGTCTCTAGGACTTAAATTGCATGTGGCTACAGGCCACAATTTGGATACCCTTAAACTGGATGGTCGGTGTCAATAGATTGCTGAACTATGAGGCAACCAGATAAACTTAATACTGTCATCATCTGATATGTGTATATATTCCAAGAGGGATAAAAGTGATCAGAGTGGGACCTTAACTACTTTTTTCTGTTTCTTAGCTCAGGAGACCAAATGCAGCACTTCTACAGTTATTCAGGGTGTGATCAAAAACATGGAAATCCTACTTTTGCTTCATTTGGAAAATGCCAATTAGTGTGCTGTAATATTCTAACCCCATCCCCCCCCCCCATGTTATGTTAGTTTTTATATTGTTGCATTCTCTATTGTTCACAAAATTTGATCATCAGAATGCATAGTAATTTAGTTAACCTCTGCCAATCAGTATTATTAAAGTATAAAAATTGACCGCAAATACCAGTATAGTTATTCTTCCTAGCAAATTTATGTGTTATAGCTATCTTCAGGAGAAACCCAAACACAGGGAAATTTTAATTTATACTATTAAATAAATAAACTGCAGGCATATATGAATGCTGACTTTTTGCATATTTGCAAATAAATAGATAATGCAATCTAGATATTTAATTTTCCATTTTCTCTCCTTTCCTATTCTATTTTAGCTTCATGTCCTCTCCTGAAGATGGCAACTGATAATGATCCTGCAGGCTCCCTGAGTAGTCTGGTATCCCATCTTCATACCTAAGTCTAGACAGTGAATGTTATAAGGCTACTTGAATATAAGATCCACGGCAATGGTGCCCAATTCTATCCTCAACCAACATCCATACATTTGCTGTACCAGCAGTAGCCTCTGACTAGTGAACAGAACTTGAAGCTGTGGCTGCATTTTGCTGTACCCAATCTGTGTTTATTTGCCATTAATAGCAACACTTTGGAAGAGCTAATGCACCACAGAAGCAGAGATTAATATTTTCTGAGAGACACAAGAGACTGCAGATGCTGAAATCCAGAGCAACACAAAATCTGCTGAAGGAACACGGTGGGTGGAGGCAGCATTCTGTGGGGGCATCAAGGTTTCGACCCGAAAGGTCAACAATTTCCTTCCCTTCCACAGATGTTGCTTGACCCGCTGAGTTCCTCCAGCAGATTTTGTGTTGCTTAATATTTTTGAATTGTATGACTAATGAGATATTAAACAGTACATTTATCAAATAAGCCATTTGGAGAGTACATTTATCAAATGAGCCATTTGGAGAGTAAGACTGACATTCTCAGTGGTGCAAAGATGGTAAAGAATGATATTTATGCTATTATTTTGAAAATAACCAAAACAAAAATTGTGCACGCAGTATTTCAATAACTAATTTTATGATTAGACATTAATAACAAGCTTCTGTTTTGTGCAATTGTATTTCATAAGTCTATTCTAAGTGATTTCTCAGTGTGTTGTAAATAAAGGAATCTAATGAGTCAGACTTGTATATATAAAAAAACAAATTTATTTTACACCACCAATTCATATTGAGCTGTTCATTTACTGTTAGGATGGGCATTTTACCTCAGAAACACTTAAATATTTCTTATGAACACATATACACATATTAAACAGGCAGCAGCTGAAATCACATGCTTTAAATAATAAGTTGCAAATGACCTAAATAAGTTAAAATATAAAATACTAAAATAAATATGTACTGACAATTTAAGAACCAGATATAAATAAATTGCTTTAAATATTAACAGTATAATCAAAAAATGCAAAAGGTCGGTACATCTGTAATTTACAGTCTCCCAGCTGCTGGGGAATACATATGCATCCAATGGATGCAGTCTCTTTATTCATTCAATACATGAACAAATTGACTGTTTACATCACTCCTTTTCTTTCATGATTTCTTCCATCAATGAGGTAGATTTTTATAGGCATTCTGTACCTGCAATTAAGAATTACATATTAAAGTGATCAATCTAAAACAGTAATATCTTCTAATTTAATTTGATTCATTTATGTACTGGCCTACACATTTTATGTTATTGCCATTAAAGGGTGTAGCTGATAAAATAATTTAGTCACCCCACCCACACAAGCATGAGCCCTACCCTGCTGCAATAAGTTTTTTGAAACATGAAGTCTCTGTGCAGCTATTAAATGTGAGTACTAGCATTATAGAGTATATATTTCAACCATTGATTATTACCCAAAGCTAGAATGGGTCAAAACACAGTGAATCTCATCTCGTATTTTCAAAATTTTTATTACTAGAACTTCACCATCACTTGCTTTCTTTAAAATATTTATGTGCTTCAGAAGAAAAATACTTGTGTAGGTCACTATAAAAGCAAATCAGATTTATATATTCTTACTCTAAATTAAAATTGAATAAGACACCAAAACTTGATGGAATTAAAGAAAGCACATGAATATAAACTGAACATTTAATTAAAAGTTAGGACCCACATTTCAATACAAGCCCAAACAAGCTAATGTTATTTCACATCAGCAAACAAATTCAATGTGTAATTATTTCAAAGACAGGAAGTACAACTCGTGAATCAGCATGATTGGGGATTATTGGTTAGGAATTTCCCAATTGCATGACTGTTTCCAAAAGACAAGCAGATTTTGATAAGTAATTTTTTTGGATAAGTCAGTCAGAAACACCATGAGGGCTAGATGATCCATGATGCTAATTCGAACTGCTGAATGATAACAAGGTGAGCAATGATGAACATGACATGTTGCTTTTCTCTAACATAACTTTAAACTGTTATGAACAAGTGTCTTCAAAAGATTTCTTGTGTCGTGTGTCCTTCCTTCCTGAAAAAAATGTTCATCAAGCAGTTTTCTTCACTCTTAATACTAACTGCTTAGAGTCTTAGCACTTTGAACACTGGTTGCAAAGAGTCTGGGTGGTAGTAATCATATTTCATTGTTACATAGGAACTTAATATTTCAAAAAAAAGCAGAAAGATGGGACCCATGTTAATGTGGGTGAGGTGACTGAATTTTATTTGTTCCATGGTACGACACTGGGGGCCAGAAATATTTTCTCTACTGTGCACACTACACACATGAGGTAGTAATAATTGAGTTCTGATGTGGTGAACCAGATTTTAGAAACAAGACATTTATCTCACATTAAGAGCAGACAGTAGAGATGAATTTATATCCTTTGCATCTTCTTGGATCTTCTGTACAGTAATATGTTTAGGAGTACATGTTAAAGAGGGTAATGGGCAGGATGCCAAACAGTAGTTTTGTTTAAATTCTTTGGCACAATATATTTGAGGCCACAGTACTTTGCAGCACACATACTTCTGTGTGGGTTTTAAAACTTTATTTTCTATGATTAATGTAAATTTTCAGAGTACTTCATAAATATCTTACCATATTTTTAAAAAATCAGTGACTGTTATTATTTCCAAGTTTAATCTTTTCTTCATTTTTTACATCATAGCTGGCAACTCGCCTGTGATATCTATCAAGAAACAAACTGTAAAAGTTTACAATACATCAACTGTAGCATATTAAAAAGCTTGTTATTTCACACATTCTACATCTGATAGAAAGTCCAGTATAAGGGGCACTGTTGAGTATGAGTAAGGCTAAAAAGAACTCTTCTAATGCATATTTTTCAAATGATCAAATTTACCATGAATTTTCATTTTCTTCGTTTAAACAGTTATTAGTTACAGATTTTAATGGTCATTTTAGGATGTCATAGAATTAAAATCGACCTACATGCCAATAACTCACCCAAGAACTAGAAGAACAAGGATTACAGTCAGACTAAGAGATGAGAGGACCACTGCCACAATAGCCAGAGTAGTTGTGTTATCATTTGGATCTTTGGGATGTTCCACGGCTAAAATGAAAGTACCACACCTTATCCCTTCGTATCCTGAGAAACACCTATAGAAAAATCCAGAGATTTTACTTTGTCAAAATCAAAAATAGGTATCGAATCGAAGGTACTGCTGCCACTATTATAAGTAACTGTGACGTATGTTTTCTTTCTTCAAAAAAATAATTTAAAATACCTCACGTAAATCATTAAATAATCAAAACTTCTCGAATCCAGTGCAGATGGAGTGGAAAACTACTAATTGCATTTCTGACATGTACAGTGCAAAAGCACATGGTACAGTACATTCATTAGAGTAAAATGCATGAACATTTTTTTTGTACTTTCCTAACACGAAGAGGAAAATAAGATATTAAATCTGATGATTTAGATTTATTCGTAATGTTTCTATATCGGGAGTGAAGTATCTGGCAGTCACATTTCATTTTACATAAAATAAAACATATTCTTCTCTTTCTGTATTTCTGGAGTTTGATTTCAAAAGGTGCAACATTCATTCGTAGCTTTCGCCTGTGGTTTGAAATTAAACGCTTAATTTTCTGAAACTTGCATTTCAAGTTTGTGTGCAGATTTCCGATAGAGATACGACTCTTTTAGCATCAATGTAAATATAAACACAACTAAAATGCGGTTGTTTAAATTTAAAATAGCTATCCGTTTCCTCGTTTGGTTGGGAACTGTGAAGATATCCGCTTTGTCTAGACATGCTCCGGCAAAGATTATACAATTAGCTAGGTACTGTCGTTGTAGTTTTTGCCAGGTAAAGCTGGACCCTCGATGCTTTGAAGACATGTAATCAACATTTCACCCACAGGTCCAATAATTCTATTCTATGAAAAGATAAGTACCTGCATGCTACCTCCTTAATGTGTCGCAAGTACTGGCACTCCCCGTGGATGCAGAAATCCTTGTACTTTCTGTAGCATGGATTTTTTTTACCCTTTTTCTTGCCACGTTTGTTTTTTCTTTCACGTTTCCCTTTGCGCTTCCCCTCTTCAGTCGCAGTCGAGTTTTCCGCAGATTTATAAAAGGCCGCTAGTTTAAAATAAACAAAACATTGATGTCTACATAATTTTCCTAAAAAAAGATGCGCACGGCTCGTGTTTCCTGGAGCTTTTAATAGGTGGCTTCGAGATGATACCCCTCCCCCAACAGCACATGAAAGCGCTTTGTTCAAGCGCAAGAGAAACTCTGCCACCAAAAGAAAGTTTGACCGTAATTTCTAACGTTACCGATGCTTGATTAACTGTACCTTGCGATGTTTCGGGAAGGCGGTCAGCCGGTGGGCGCTCAGCTGTCTGTGCAGTCGGTTCCTGCTCAAGCACCCCTCCTAGGATAGTCAGAATATCCTTCTCTCCCCTCCTGCGGCTCCGAGTGACTTCACTTTCGTAGCCATCGATCGCCGCTCCCACCGCAGGGTTGCAAGAAACTGCGCGAAAACAACGTGATCCGTGAAAACTGAACAGTTACTGGGAACTCGTTCAAAATAAAATCTTCATCGTAAACAGGTTGGGAAAGAGCTCGCACGGGAAAGAGAGAGGGAGACCGTGGCAACTTCGCGAGGTGGAACGTGAAGCAATAAACGCTCAGAAAGTGAAGGAGCCATTGAACGTACTTACTCCAGTGACCTGCTACTCAAAACAAGCAGTCGTTTCTTCATGTGATAAGATGTCCTTTCTGCCCACCGCCACATCAGGAGAGAATTTCAAACAATAACAACTGACCTTGCCCCGTTTAATCTTTCCACTCTGGAAATCAGCGGTAGGTTTCGGTAAAAGTCACTTACCTGCGGCGAGAACAAGGAGCGCTGCTGCTAACCAAATCCTCATGTTGCGCTGCGAGAACTCGAAACTGACAAAGCGTTCGGTTCCTTCGAAGTTGTCCACTTCTAAAGCAACAAATGCCGCCCACTTTGTTTTGATCGCGTTGTCCTCAGAAGTTGCCGAAAGAAGTCCCACTCCCGAATAACCAGCTCGGTTCTTGGCACCTTAATTTTAAATAAATTTGTGACGGCAGTAAGGGGCCGGGGCAAATCCAGACAGGAGATTTGTTAAATGTCTCGAGTACTATTC
>JAUZTB010000087.1:29850065-29861015 GCA_034780895.1 Rhynchobatus australiae | reverse complement strand
AACAAGTTCCACAGCAGCTGCAAATCCATCCCACAGGTTTCCCAAACACCCATTCACATATACAAGCTGTGCACAAGCTAAGCATTTGTAAACCTGGGGAGGTTAAGCACTGAGTGTAGAGCACCAAGTTGTACAAGTGAATCACTGCTTCACCTGGAAGGAGTGTTTGGGTCCCTGGAAGGTGGAAAGGAAGATACAAAGGGCAGGTGTTGTACCTCCTGAAGTTGCATGCAATGATATGAAGTTGTCTAAATGGAACATTGAACCAAGGAGACACTAAAGGAAATGTCACTCTGGAGTACTGAAAAGGAAGGGGAAGATGTGCCTAGTGGTGGCAATACATTGAAGTTGGCTGGAATAATTATCACTGAGCTTGATGGGAATGGAAGGAGGGGACAAGAGGAGTCCTGTACTTGCTGCGCATAGGAGAGAAGCAGAAGTGCAAGAATGAGAAAAAAAGTCCCGTCAACCATGGTTAAGGAAAAAAATATCAAGGAAGCTTGGAAGATGTTTATAGAAGCATAGATTAATACAGTCAGAAACAAATCCATCAGCCCATTGTATCTACACCTGCTATTGAGTACCTCTTAGCCCTTAGCGTTCTATGCCATGACATCTCATGCTTATCCAGATGTCACTTAAGTGCAACAGTAAAACCTCTAGAGCCATGACCTAATCAATGTTTTATACTGTACTGAAACCTCCCACCTCCTGGCATTCTATGCCCTAATTAAGGCATAGTACAACTGTATCAAACTATCCATGCTGCTACCTTTAGGGATCCTTGGACTTGTACATAAAGGCCTATTGACGAGGCCTGTTCCTAAATACACACTGGGTTCTACCATTCATCGCTTACATCCTCCCAAAATGCATCACCTCAGACCGATCAGGATTAAATTCCATCTGTGATTGCTCTGTCCATCTTACTAACTGATCAATATCATCCTGCAGCCTATGACCATCTTCCTCATTATCAACACCACCAACTTTTTGTTACATGCAAACTTACTAATCAGACCACCTGTAAGCAGATCATTTACGTACATACCAGCAAGTCCTAGCACGGATCCCACCAGTACACCACTGACCACAGACTTATAATTGTAAAAATAACCCCTAACCACCACCTTCTGTATCCTTATCAAGTTGCCAAATTGCTCTGGATTACTTGGGGTTTTACCTTTTGGATCAGTCTCACATGTGGAGCCTTGTCAAAAGTCTTATTGAAGTCTACATAGATGATTTGCACATCAACCTCACTACCCTCAGTTACCACTTCAAAAAGCTTCAAACTAGTCAGACAGGATTTCCTTTGAAAGTCATGCTGAACATCTCCCACACCCCCAGGTGTTGATTAATCTTGTTCCTCAGAATTTTTCCAATAATTTCCTTAAACTCACATTCAACTCACTGGCCTATGATTACTTGGTTTATTCCTGTTGCCCCTGAATAAAAGACCACACTTGCATCCTTCCAGTCAACTGTCAAGTCTGTGGGAGGTGTGGGATTGTAATGATTTTGGTCATTAACTAGTCCTCCAGCACAGAAAAGTTTGGGGACAGAAAATGTCAGATGGACTAATGGAAAATGAGAGCTGGGTATCAACATGATTGATTAAATGTGCAAAAGCAGAACCATAGTCATCAATAAACTGGATGAGGAGAAATAGGTGAAAAGAGTAGTACTGAAACAAGGAATGTTCCACATATCCTATAAAGAGAAACAGAGCTTGGATCCTTAGGCTACACCTATGATTTGGAGGGCATGGAGCCAAGAAGTTTTTCCAATACAAGATCAAGGTCATTCAGGCAAAGACAACATAAAAAGCCCTCAAGAATACTGTGGGATGAAAAGGCAGAGGATGACCGGACAAGGAAGGTAGAATGGTGGGATGCGGTGTACATGGCATTTGACAAGGTTCTCCATGGTAGGCTCATCAATGAAGTAATGAGGCATGGGATCAATGGAGACTTGGCTGCATGGATCCAGATTTGCCTTGCCCACAGAAGGTAGAGGGTCATAACCGAAGGAGAAGATTGCCTGGAAGTTGGTGACTAGTGGTGTTCCGAAGGGCCTGTTCTGGGACCCCTTCTGAGATTTTCAAAAATGACTTGGATGAGGAAGTGGAGGGATGGTTTACTAAGTTTGCAGATAACAAAGGTTGGAGGTGCTGTGGATAGTGTAGAAGGTTATCATAGGTTACAACGGGATATACTTTGGAAGATCAAACTTGAAGGCAGAGTTCAAGGTTAGGAGCAGGATTCTTAGCAGAGTGGAGGAACAGCAAGACCTTGGGATGCAAATCCATAGATTCCTCAAAAATGCCACATAATTTGATGGGGTGGTTAAGGTGGCATATGGTGTGCTGGCCTTCATTAGTTGGGGGATTGAATTCAAGAGCCACAATGTAGCAGCTCTACAAAACTCTGGTTAGACCACACTTAAATGTACTGTGTTCAGTTCTGGTCACCTCATTATAGGAAGGACGTGGAAGCTTTAGAGACAATGCAGAGGAGATTTACCAGGATGCTGCCAAGATTAGAGAACATGTCCTACGAGGAAAGGTTGAGTAAGCTGGGGCTTTTGTCTCTGGAGCAATGGAGGATAAGAGGCAACTTGATGGAGTGTACAAAGATTACAAGAGGGATAGTGGACAGCCACCACCTTTTTCCCCCCCCAGAGCAGCAATGGCCAATCCTGGAGGTCATCTGTTTAAGGTGAGTGGAGGAAAATTTAGGAGATGTCAGACAGTTTTTTTTCCTAAATATATATATACACACAGAGAATAGTGGGTGCCTGGAACACACTGCCAGGGGTGGTGATACAATAGGCACATTTAGAAGACTCTTAAATAGGCACATGGATGCAAGAAAAATGGAGGGTTATGGGCTGTGTGGGAGGTAAGAGTTAAATTGATCATGGGGTGTGTTTATATAGGTTGGCACAACATTATGAGCCAAAGGGCCCATACTGTGCTGTACTGTTCTGTGCTCCAAGGAAGAAAGAATAGAATCAAAGTAGAAAGAAATAAGTTCTGTGGGATGACAGGTTGAAATAGATCTTCCAGGACAGTGCAGCTTGTGACCCCAGGAAAGAGATTGTGTATGGTTAACTAGAGGCTGTGCAACTTCAGAAAGCAATATGTCTTGGAAACAATGATTTGATGTTCACACCACAAGTTGAGGTGGCGTCAGAGTCAGAAGCCAGTAACACCACCTTTGTCAGCAGGTGTGATGCTGGGCTCGTCTCTCAGCAAGCAGAGTGCTGCTTGATCAGAGAAGTAGGAGTTAAAGCAACTACAGCAGCAGAAAACATGGTCAGTGTTGTGCTAAAAGTTAACAATTACTAGATTAAGGGGCCAAGAAGGACCAGAATTGAGAGATGGACAAAAGGACTACAAGGTGAAATCTTCTGGCCAGAGCAATCAGTACAGAAGCAGAGGAAGTGGAAAGCTCAACATCAAGGTAGGCTCAGAATTGACTATGGTGGTGACATAGGAGAGTGAAGCAAAGATCAGAGGACTGATGGCCTAGAATTGGGAGGTAATATCAAAAGGAATATACAAAAACAAAGGATGTTTTGGGTAGTGGAGAAGTGAAGAAAGACAGCACAGAGAAAGTTTTGAAGAGGTAGATCCAGAATAGTATTAGAATTCAAGAGCAGAGGTTTGTAATCTCTGATACCCAAGAGAAAAAAAAAGCATTTTATTGAAAAACCAAATGCTGCAAAGGATGAAATGAAACTGCAGACTAGGATGGTGTTGAGATGAAGCAAGCTGGTGCTATAGGAGTCTGGAATGTGTGGTATTAAGTGCAGATCTCCAAATGCAATGTAAATAACATCTTCCTGTCAACAAAGAATCACTTCTCCATGCCACTGATGCCATACTGCATTATCACAAGTCCCAACAAATAAAAATGGCACCTTTTTGGATACTGAAAGAAAATATAGATAAATAGACCAAAGCAAAACAGAATATTTAAATACCCAAAAGTTAAGTGTCAAATAGGTAATTATCTGTAATGATATGATTTCATGTTTTCACCCTTTAGATTTTAGCCCACTGGCATTATCCTTAACGTTTGACATACCAGAAAAAAAGCGCATCACTTCCTCAGCAGCAGAAGACCATGGTAGTCCACGGACACGGATAACAAATCCATCACTTTCTGTGGTAGACATGACTTCTTCCAGATGAAGTTTGTCCCTTTTAAAAGATCTGAAGAAAGCATCAGCACATATTTTACATTTAAACTTAATTTGGCAGAAGAACACTTCAGTTTCACTAATGACTGCCAAGCACTACCTGGTTCTATTCACATTTGCTAAAACTGCTCATCTTCCTCAAAACACACCTCTATGACTCCATTCCTGTCAAACTGCTGACGAATCTTTCTGGCCCCAAATCCACTGTTAGTTTTTCCTCATCAGTTACCATCTCCTTCACCATCTAATCTACCATAATTCCATTCAAAATATTAGCTTGACCCTGCTCCTTTTATAAACCAAATACTGATTTCCAAAGTCCCCTTTCTCTCCACAGTCACTATTTATGAGTCTGGGGCTGTACAAAAAGAGCTTTAGCACCAGAAATGATATACAACACGTGACAAATCTCCAACCACCCCCTACTCCCAGCTGTTGAATCTGCATAAAGATATTAACAGCATTAACCACTCCTTTCTCCATTGCTTCATCACCTAGCTGAAGGGGACTTCATTTGCCTGGTTCCAACTGGTTATAATTTTTTCCCCCCACACCTCATCTATTACCTCTGATAAAACACAAAAGATATTTTTGGGACCATTCCTAATTATTTACAAGCTGTCCTTTGGCCAATAGCTACTGGTTTCTACATGCAAGGTGATGACACCCAGCAGTGGCACTTGCCAGACCCATGATCCTTCCATTATTTCAAAGCAAGTCACCTGTTCATAGAGAAAAGAAAATCTATGACAGAGATCATATGGCCCATTGCATCTGCTCTGGTCAAAAAAAAGTCACCTATTCAACACCAGGTCTTAGGCCCTTTAGGTCACAACTCTTGAAATACAGAATCCAGTACTTTTAAATCTCAGAATGATTCCTGCCTCTAACAGCCTTCCATGCATGTTGCATTCTCCAGATTATTTCTTTCCCATTCCCTCCTCTACTAAGAATTTTAAAGAAATACCCTCAGCTTTTTGACCACTATGCAAAGGGAAATGGTTCTTATTTTTGTTATCCCCTCTCCCTTCAACCAGTTCAGCCACTACAGCAACCCCTCCAAATCAAAACCTAGCTTATCCAAAGAAAGAACCGAATGCTGGAAGAACTCAGGTCAGTCACCATCTGTGGATAGAGTAACACAGTTACCATTTCAGGCTCATGATCTTTTATCAGAACAGTTCTGATGAATTCTGATGAAAGGTGACCTGAATATGTAGTTTTGCTATTTTCTTAGCCTATACAAACGGATTTTCCTATAGCTAAGACATCTAAAATTTTCTCAGCACTCTTCTTGCGCAGTGAGACTTAATAATATGGTAACCAGAACCACACATAGGACAAGCAGTGGTTTTTGTAGTTCATTATAATCTCCCTGCTCTTAGATTCTTCACCAGAAATCCTAACTGCCTTTTTAAACCACCTTGCCACCCATTGTGTTAACTTAAAAGATTGTGAACACAAGTTCCAATATTCCTTCTTGCTCCATAATTGTTTCCTCATTTACTGTATACTCCCTTGTCTTGATGCACCTCCAAAATGCATTACCTCATTTCAAATTACATTTTGTCAACTTTTCTGCACAACTGACCAGACTATCCATGTCTTTTTGCAGTCTAAAACTTTCATTCACACTGTCAATCATGTTTGTTTGTGTAAACCTTGATCATGCTGCCTTAACTCAAGTCTTCAATCATTACAAAAACAGAGCATTGACCCATGTGACATCCCAATGGTAACAATCTTCTAGTCACAAACATTCAATCTTTGCATCTTGCCACTGAGCCAATTTGCCATTACTGGATGAGAAGTTTTTTTCAGTTAAATATTGCAAAGACAATGTCTTTAGTCCATCAAAAATTATTCCCCAACTACAAACCTTCTTTTCCTTTGCACTTGCCCAAAACCAAGCTTGTTTAACAGCCTCAGCGATACCAAGAGGGGCTTTGGACCCAACATCTGCACTATTTCAGCTTCCATAATACTGGCCAACACCAAATCCAGCAGCCCTTGGCTATCTTAGTTATCTCTAGACAACTATTCCCCATCAGCCTCTCATTTTAGCATCTATGAATCTTTACTCTTGGTGCCTATGCTCCAACTCACACTAAGCCCCATTCAACAATCACCCATGATTGCTAATTGCTTGTTTATCTTTTTTTTGAAAAAATTCTTCATCCTTTGCCAGCCTCGAACAGCTTCAGATACCCAGACTCAAAACCATTCCAGCCACTTGATCAGAAATTAAGGTACAGTGGCTTCGGTTATGAAGAATCTAAATTCTGGGATTATCCTCCTAAAGCTCTGTCACCTCATCCTCACTTTTCTCTTTCAATCATCCCTTGAAACTCATTAATTTAAACAAGCTCTTGCAGCTATATTAAATACCAAGTAACTAGTTGAATTGTTTAGTAAGCTTTGTAAACCACCTTGGGAAGTTGTTTTACATTAAATACAAGCTGCACAAAAACTGATTTGTACTAAAGCTGGGAAGGTTTTTCTATAACTGCTTTACATGATAGAAACATTTGCATTAATACAGTACTTTCAATTTCAGGATGATCAACTGGCCAAAACATTTTATAGGTAATTAAGCTTATTTGTGTACTATTTGGAAATGTAGCAGCCAAATGCATACAGAAAATCCCCCTGAAGAAAATGTTAATAAAACTCACTAGTCATATAACATCTGCTGAAAGATAAATATCGGCAATGCCACCTGTATGAAAGACACCAATTTTTTTTTAAAGTATTCATTTTAATCCCCCAATAGGAAAGAATGCTATTGTTTAGATGTCTCAATGATAGATAGCATTGTCATTGTACAACATTCCTTAAGCATTACATTGGACTGTCAGCCTAGATTTCTGCTCATACCTCTGGAATTGGGTTTGGTCTCAAATAAAACTGACCCAAATACTACACTACTGAGCTACAGGTGACATTCATTTTCTTCATTGTTTCTACCCTCTTTCCCCATTCTCCACCTCCCACCACAGTAGTTGCCTCAAACTCAAACCAAGATCACAAATTTGGAGTTGCAATTTAAATTGTTCAGCTGGCCCCAACCACCCAAGCCAATGCTCTACTATAAGTCTCTGAAATTGGCATGTATTTGTAACATTGTACCAAATGAACTCTATAGAAGCTTTTCCCTCCTTTGGACATGATTCAAAATAAACTTCCTATCAATTAAACTTTATTAAGCCACACTGACCTTGAAATACACAAATATAATCTTAGGTTTGCAAGATACTCACATCACAGAACCATAGAACAATACAGGCCCTTTGGCCCACCACGTCGTGCCGACCTTTAAACCAAGCCTAAGACTATCTAACTCCTTCCTCCCACACATCCCCCTATTTTAAATTCCTCAATATGCTTATTTAACAATCTCTCAAACTCGACCAACATACCAGCCTCCACCACTACCCCAGGCAGTGCATTCCATGCCCCAACCCCTCTCTGGGTTTAAAAAACCTTCCTCTGATATCTCCCTTGAACTTCCCACCCATTACTTTAAAGCCATGCCCTCTTGTATTGAGCACTGGTGCTCTGGGAAAGAGGTGCTGGCTGTCTATCTATTCCTCTTAATATTTTATATACCTCTATCATGTCTCCTCTCATCCTCCTTCTCTCCAAAGAGTAAAGCCCTAGCTCCTTTAGCCTCTCCTCATAATGCATACTCTCCAAACCAGGCAGCATCCTAGTAAATCTCCTCTGCACCCTTTCCAACACTTCCATAATTCACAAAATGGTCACCTCGTTATAGGAAGGATGTGGAATTATGATGAGGGGAAATCTTTCCACATTCCTACATGTGCAGTGGCCTCAGCTTGACATTGGTTTATTATTGTCACATGTATGGAGATACAGTGGAAAGCTTTTGTCCTGTGTGCCATGCAGACAGATCATCACACCCATCTGAATGAATTCAGAGCTCAACATGGTGGTGATCCTTTGCCTCTGTGTCCATTTGTTTGTCATGGAGTCCTCATACCAGACTGTGCACCCTTTCACTCATCTCCTGATATCCTGATCTAGCTGGACCCCCCCTTTCCAGCCTCTTACCCTCTCCAGATCTATTCATCGTGACTGTTGGTGCAAAATGTACAGTCCCAATTTTTCTTACTCACTCTAACCCACACCCCTGTGTTTGCAGCGTTCCACTGAGAACCAGCCCCATTATCATCACTTCTACTGACAAAGGTAGTGATTTGGTGAACTGACCTCTATCTCAGAGAAGCCAAACATCAACTTTAAGACACCCGTCATAGCAACCATTAGACCATGGGGTAATTAGTCCCCCACACAATAAATGACTTCATCCCCTTGGGCATCTTTGTCTCTGTAGTGCCCAAATCATGTAGAGCCAACCTTTACCTCCCCAAAAGTCACAAGCAGTCAGATGAGGCAGACCCATTCTTGCCCTACAGAACTTACTTCTTCAAACCTTGACTTTCTCCCCTTGGACAGTCCTTCCTCACTTAACTTCTGATGCCCTCTACCACTCTGACAGTTTCCATTGTCCTGGTCCCAACTGGCTCATCTTCACCACAGATGTCCAATCCCTCTACATCTCCATCCCACACCAGGACAGCCTGCAAACTCGTCACCTCGCCCTTCTCCTTCACCTTGCTCTAGGGCTTCATACATTGAACGACAACCTGATCTCCACTCACTTTCTCCATGGCAAAATGTGGTTATAGAAACAACCCAATCCATGCTTGATACTTTTGTTGGGCACATGGAACAGTTGCTATTTCGGTCCTATTCAGATGCCACGGCCAGGAAAGCTCACCAGCACCTCTACTTAGGAGGCTAAAGAAGTTTGGCATGTTGCCTTTGACACTCACCAAGTTGTACCGATGCACCATAGAAAGCACCCTATCTGGATGCATCATGGCTCGGCACAGCAACTGCTCTGCCCAGGACTGCAAAAAACTGCAAAGAATTGTGGGCACAGCTCAGCACATCATGGAAACCAGCCTCCCCTTCATGGACTGTCTATACCTCTCACTGCCTGGGTGAAACAGCCATCATAATCAAAGAGCCCACCCACCCAGGTCATTCTCTCTTCTCCCCTCTCCCGTCGGGCAGAAGATACAGGAGCCCGAGGGCACGTACAACCAGGCTCAAGGACAGTTTCCATCCCACTGTGATAAGACTATTGAACGGTTCCCTTATACAATGAGATGGACTCTTGATCTCACAATCAACCTCGTTATGACCTCGCACCTTATTGTCTACCTGTAATGCACTTCACTGTAGCTGTGACACTTTACTCTGTATTCTGTTATTGTTTTTACCCCGTACTACCTCAATGCACTGTGTAATGAATTGATCTGTATGAACGGTACACAAGACAAGTTCTTCCACTGTACCCCAGTACAAGTAACAATAATAAACCAATATCAATACTCAGACCTTCTCCCTCAGTTCTCTCTATTTTATTGATCACTTAGAGTTATACAGAACTGAAGCAGGCCCTTGGCCTAACTCATCCACACTGAGTTGCCCACTTAAGCTGATCCCATATGACTGCATTTGGCCCATATTCCTCTCAACCTTTCCCATCCATGTACCTGCCCAAATGTCATTTAATCTTTGTCATTGTATCCACCTCTATCACCTCCTCTGGCAGTTCATTCCATATACCCACTACCCTCTGAGTGAAAAGCTTGCCTCAGGTCCCCTTTAAATCTTTCCTCTTCCACCTATGCCCTCTAATTTTAGACTCCCCTGCCCTGGGAATAAACATTAATGTTCCATTAGCTTCCTAATAACTTGCTGTGCCTGTGTTCTTTTTCCCCCACTGGGCTTGCATCCTTTGCCTTCAGAGGAGACTGACAGGAAGTTAAATTGAGGGGTTCAAGGAAACCTGGATCAATTAAAGAGAAGGAACCTTTAACAGAAAATTCAGTAACCAGAGACAGAGAGATACAGCATGGAAAAATCGGGACCATACTGACCATCAAGCACCATTTACATTATGCTATTACATTTCATGCTATCCCATTCCCATCAACTCCCTCCAGATTCCACCACTCACCCACACACTAAAGGCATTCTACAGCAGCCAACCAACCTGGGATGTGGGAGAAAACCAGAACCGCCAGAGGAAATTATTAGTGGTGCTTCCTGCATTCATAAAGAGCTCACATTGTACCATTCTTCACCCGGTACATTTTGGACTTCTACATTCCCTTTCTTTTCATCTCCATCTCTCATTGCTAGAGGGATTGAACTTAAGAGCAGGGAGGTTATGCTGCAACTGTACCGGGTACTGGTGAGGCTGCACCTGGAGTTCTGCGTGCAGTTCTGGTCTCCTTACTTGAGGAAAGATATACTGGCTTTTGAGGTGGTGCAGAGGAGGTTCACCAGGTTGATTCCGGAGATGAGGGGTCAGCCTATGAAGATTGAGTTACCTGGGACTATACTCGCTGGAATTCAGAAGAATGAAAGGGGATCTTACAGAAACATATAAAATTATGAAAGAGATAGAGGCAGGAAGGTTGTTTCCACTGGTAGATGAGACTAGAACTAGGGGAAATAGGATCAAGGTTCAGGGGAATAGATTTAGGATGGAGATGAGGAGAAACTGTTTTTCCGAGTGAACAGTGAGTCTGTGGAATTCTCTGCCCAGGGAAGCAGTAGAGGCTACCTCATTAAATATATTTAAGACACAGTTAGTAGGAGAATTAAGGGGTATCAGCATGATCTTATTGAATGGCGGAG
>JAUZTB010000087.1:29697195-29714181 GCA_034780895.1 Rhynchobatus australiae | reverse complement strand
CACTGCCAAATTCATAATGAGGAACTTGTTGCCTACGACCAGTAAAATCAACACATCAGCGAATCCAGATGCTAAATACTACTTCATTCTGAAATTCTACAGCATTGAAGACCACCCAGGCCCCTAAAGACCTGTCTTCTGCTATAATGTCCAATGCATCTTGCAACTCATTTGACCAGGGAGAGAGGTAAGTTAACCACTGCTACCTCCTGTCTTGATTACAGAAGTTTTTGATAGATCATCCCATTTTCAACGAGCTGAATGTTAATAATGAATTAATAAATATTGTAATGTCTATTTGCATAGATATAGGACTTTCAACAACTGTAATGCCTGATGCACAGAACAGGAGCAGCAAATCACAATCTGATGCATGCTGTGTTTTCTTGTTAATTTACCACTCAGTTGTGAAGCACATTAAAGAAACCACAAAGCAAATGGGAGGATTAAACTTGAACTTGGGGAAAATGCACAGGATTTTAAAAAATTACTACTACAATCATAAGGACCTGTAAAAACTGCAACACATCAGTGAATCCAAATGCTAAGTAGTTCTTTAAGCCATTCAGTAAGATCACAGCTGATCTTTTAACTCTGCACCACCTTCCTATCCTCACCCTATATCCTCTGATTCCCTCAGTATCTGAAGAACTATTGGTCTTTGACTCGAATATACTTAGCAACCCAGCTTCCACAGCTCTCTTGGGTAGTGAATTATTCCGCATGAAGACATTGCTTTTTGTTTCAGTCTTGAATGATTGACTCATTATTTTGAGAAGTGATTCCTGGTTCCTGACCTCCCATCTCGGGGGCAAAACAACATCCCTGCACAAACTTTGACAGCTGCGATAAGAATTTTCACTAAGATCACCTTTCATTCTTCTAGAGACTATAGATCCAGTCTCTTTAATCCTTCTTCATATGACAATCCCTCCCAGCCATGGAATCAGTCTGGTTAACAGCAACGCATATTCATGGTGTGGTTTCACTGGCCCCTATGTAATTGGAGTGAGATGTATTACGCTTGTACTTAAATCTTCCTGCAATAAAGGCCAACATACCATTTGCTTCCTCAATTATTATACTGCACTTGACAACCATTGATAACCATTGCCTTCCAATCTCTCTCTATTTAAAATATACTTTGCTTTTTATTTTTTCTATCGTAATGAATGGCTTCACACTTCTTCACCTCAAATTCCATCTGCCATCTTCTTCCCACTCACATATCCTGTTTAGAACCCCCATGAAGCCTCTTGTATTCTTCTCACACCTCACACTGCCACCAGCTTTGTAAGTTGAGTATAGACCTATGGCATCAAAATCATCAATATGGACAATGAACAGATGCAGCCTCAGCTCAGGTCCCTGTAACATCCCACTCCTACATATTAATATTTTATATTAACTTTTATGATAGCTTTTAAATGATCACTAATCTAATGACAGTTAGGATTAAGGCCCATTATTAGCCTGAAGAACATCCTGATCAATTAGGGCAAAATCCAGGGAAAAGTAAAGATGCCTTTACTCTTCCTCAGCAACATCCCACTGCCTTAACGTCAAACCAGCTTCATTTCCCACACCAGTGCTGGTGTGTTCTCTTTCAATGAGACTGAATAGTTCAGGGTTTAAGTATTGCAGCTTCAAACCCATTCGGCACAATGTGCAGGTGAAAAAGTAGCTGATGTTATGAACATATCGGTAAGTAATTTATATAACTGAGACCAGTTTCAGATATAAAATGTCATTTAGTAAACACCCTGAACTGCCCAGTTACTTACTTTACCCATTCTCTAGATCCTTTCTATGGATGTAGTTCCTTGACAGTTCAAGGACCATCTTTGTTTTATATAATTCTCCTCCCTTTATGCTTAAATGTTGTTGATTTCTGTTGGAAATAACTACACTCTAATTATTATTTGTCCAGGCAACAGTAGATGAGAGCCAGAGGAACGATGGACAGGAAGAAATTGCTGCCATGTACATAAGTGGGAACTTGTTCTCCACGAGCAGCAAGTGCAACATATTTGGCAGAACTATTGGTTAAATCCTTCATCATTTATAAACCCCAAGGCAGTGCACAATGCCCAGCTCACTACGACCTGTCATACAAGAGTACAAAAAGAAATCTGCACTTATTGGGATATTTCAGGTTGGGCAGGCCAGCTTGGACTCCACTTGCTGTCAGAGTTCCATTCTACTTTCCCAGCAAAGAATGAACTCCCACATCTTGCTGAACCCACCTTGGAAGCAGAGAATGGTGTGCATGCTTCTGATATGGTTTAAGCATTTGGAGAAAGTATAACTGTTTATGGAATTCTGTCATTGCCTACATCGATTGTACAAAAACTTTAGTTTTGATATTGTTACATTTCATGAGAGAGTGAGAAAGAATTTACTGATAATAATTCAGGAAAAGTAACTACTGTAACTACTATTTATTTAGATACAGGATAACTTGCAATGACTCCTAGATTGAATAAAGTAAACCACTGTGACCTGGTGCATAATGTTTGTTAGGAATTATAGCAACCTCTGTGAATGATTTACCATTTAATAGTCAAAGACATATTAATGTTTCAGTAATTTTAAAAATGTTTATCCCCAAGCACTCTCAGATCAGTGGAGTACCTGTACAACCTCAACAATGTGCCTCAGCCCATACTTGAGATCTTTTACATTTTCTGTGTCCTTTCTATGCAAGAATGCCTAGAGGCAGAGGTGAAAAGCCTGTGGTATACAGATAAGAAAGTGACCTATGTTATGTTTATCAGATATCATATCAGTAAGAAATTTACATGACTGTACTAGTTAAAAAAAATTAAGTTATTTTTACCCCTTCCTACAAAGCATAGTTCAGGGATTGAGGCCTCAAACCCACTGGGCAATGGAGAGTCTATCAAAAAGCAGCAACCTTACAGACATCGCGAGGTATCTACATCCCTCTAGGCTTGTTGTGTAACCAAGGACCCAGACATGAAATGCCATTACTTAACTCACAGACCCCACAAGTTTCCCATTTTAACATTTTTCCTGATTCTCTTTACATGATTCATATTCTTCAGACTGCTATGATGGAGGTTGGACAGTGGAGGGACTGTCCCTCCAGTTTTGTAGAATGTACAAGACACTTAGAAACTAATGATTGATCAATGTCAACTTGTGTTTGCAAAAGAGAAATCATATTTGAAGGTGCGGGCATTGAGGTGATGATGTAGAACTAGCAGACGCAGATTTTCAGAAAGCCTACAAAGCAGATTGGTGAACAAGGTTAGTGTCCATGAATTTGGGGATAATGTACAATTCAAAAATATTAAAAGACAGAAAACAAAGAATAGGAATAAATGTTTTCAGGTTGGCAGACTGTGATAAGTGGAGTACTACAGGGGTTGATGCCTGGGTCAACTGTTCCCAATTTTCATCAATAATCTGCTGGAGGAGATCAAATGTAACTGTTCCAAGTTTGCTGTTGACAGAAACCAAGTTGGAATGAGAGCCATGCTGAAGATGCACAGGCTTTGAGCAAAGATGGACAGATTAAGTGGGCAACTACATAGCAGATGGAATACAATGTGGAAAAATATAAGGTTATCCACTTCAGTATAAAATAGAAATGCTATGTAATTTTAAACGATGCTAGTTTGGGAAATCGATGATATTCAAAGGGCTCTGGGCGGTGCTTGCATACATGTCACCATAACACTAACGTGCAGGTGCAGCAGGCAATTGGTAAGCCAAGTAGTATATAAGCCTTAAGTGCAAGAGGATTTGTATACAAGAACAAAGACATCTTGTTACATTTACATAGAGCCATGATGAGACCACACCTGGACCGCTGTATAAAATTTTGGTTTCCTCATCTTGAAAACAAAAGGCTGTATTTACCAATAGAGTGAGTGCAACGACAATTCACCAAAGTTGTTCCTGGGGTTGAGGTCTGTCATTAGTTAGGTCATCATTAGGTCTCTATTCTCTAAGTATTAGAGGAATGAGGGGCGACCTCGTTGAAAAATACAAAATCCTTGGGGCTCGACGGGGTAGAAATAGAAGAGGATGTTTCCCTTTGTTGAGGTATCTCGGGGTCACGGCCTCTAAATATGGGATAAATAATGCTGGACAACTCAAGAGAAACTTCTTCACCCCGAAGAGTTATGGAGGTTCAGTCACTGAGTGCATTCACAACAGAAATCAGTAGATTTCTAGATCTTGGGGGATAGGTCAGGAAAATGATGTTGAAGCAGAAGATCAGCCAATCCTCTTGCTGAATGGCAGATCAGGCATGAGGGGCCAAATAGCCTGCTCTTGCTTCTATTTCTTACATTCTCACATTATTAAAATGTTTGTTGATATCTGTTGGACATAATTGGACTGTCTCTGATTGCTTATACTGGTGCTGCTACCAATGACAAAAACATGAGGTATTGAATTGGTACGGAAGAAAAATTTCTACTTCCATTGTAGAGTGCACTTAGAAGACAATAAAACCTGCAGCACACCTCCATGAAAATACTTCCATCCGAAGAGTGGTAGTGTATTAAAGTAATCAATAATCTCCTTTCTACTATGATGTAAAAACACTTCTGCATTTCCCATCCTCAAGTTTCCTTGTGTATGGAGAAAACCGACTCAAAGGCAGCTTCTTATGAATGAATGAGGGTGTTACATCAGATCCTATGTCATCCTTTACCTGGTGAATTTTGCCATCTCTGAAATCAAGTTTTGATTCAGTGTCCTATATTCAGACAGAGAGAAAAATTGAGTGTTAATGCTGCAGGAATAATAATCATTGTGTTTCCTACTGCTATTGATACAGGACTTTCAATACCCGTGGAGTCTCCTACACTGAACAAAACAAGCAACTGAAATTTAGTGTGCATTGTGTAGACATTGGGCAACTTACACCAAGCAGCTTAAAGCACTGGAGAGGTACCAACGTGGCCTCTGCAAAATTCTTAAAATCTACTGGTCAGTTTGATGATATAATGCAAACGTCCTTCTCCCAGGGCAACACACCTTGCACTGAGGCTCTAACCACACTCAAGCTCCCATGATCGGGCCACATCGTTCACATGTCTGATGCTAGATTCACAAAACTGGCACTCTAGTCTAGGCAGTATCACAGCCAGAGAAAATGCTTCAATGAGGTCTTCAAAGCTGCCTTGGAAAAAATGCATCATCCTCAAGACACATTTAGCAAAAGCAGATAGGCTTTATTGTTTTATTTAGACTTCATATAGATTGGACAAAACAATTCGTGCTCACATCTGACCTGCTGATGCCTGGGTTGAAAGCATTAGCCTTGGATATGGCCTACACTCAATGAAGTACAGAAGAATGACAGGGGATCTCAATTAAACAAGAAAGATGATGAGAAGGAATGACAGATTATTTCCTCTGGCTGGGACAGCTTCCGGACAAGAAGTTGTCTTGTGAGCTTGTGATGAGATTCTTTAATCATTAAATTTGAGAGATGGTGAAATTCTCTACCACAGCAGACTTGTTAGAGTATATTTAAGGTCAATTGACTTTTGGATTCAATGGAATCAGCGGACATGGGGATCATATGGAACAGCCATCACGATAAAGGATGAGCCGTCACCTTACTGAACTCTACAGGGAACATGTAGTCCATTGTTTCTTAAGATCTTATATCACAGAACATTTACCAGCACACAGAGTTGGTGGGCATGTGTGAGAAAGAGCAAGTTGCAGGGGTTCAGGGAAATAAGGAGAGGGGAATATGATTAACGGATACTGCATAGACCTGATGGGCCAAATGGCATCCTTCTCTGCTGTTATAATACACAATTCCCTCTTCTTTATAGGAGATGGCACATAAGTAGAAGTAGCAGGGAAGTAATAGAGAACAAAAGCATCTGGCAGTTTGAAGTCCCATTGAGAATATAGTTTTGTCCAACTTGGGAAGGATTGAAGAGGTCTCGATCATTGGTCTAACTGAAGGAATCAATAATGGGGGTATCTGCATATCTAATATTCTTTTCATACACATCTCCTTAATCCCACAACCCCTTGACTTGATAGCTCCTGATGGAAGAGCCAGACATTTTCTTACTTTCTACACTTCCCTCTCCACAACTCAATCCTTGTTCCCAACATTTTCAGATGACCAAGAAACAGGTAAAAAAGTAAGTTGTTAAGATGATGTAAGGATGCTATAAAGGACAATGGATAGGTAAAGAGGGTAGGCAAAGATCTGGAAAATTGAGCTATTTTTAATATATTTTTCATGATCTGGGCACTGTCAGCAGGGGCAGCATTTATTATCCTAAAGAAGGTAGAGGTAAGCAAACTCCTTGAACCACTGCAGTTCTTCTGGTGAAGGTATTCCCATGGTACAGTTCAGGAGGAAGTTCCAGGATTTAGACCCAGCAACAATGAAGGACTGACAATATATTTTCAAGTCAGGATGGTGTGTTACTTGGAAGGAAACCTGCAGGAGGTGATGTTCCCATGTGCTTGTTGGTTTTGTTCTTCTTGGTGGCAGAGGTCAGGAGTTTGGGAGGTGCTGCTGGTGTAGACTGGGTAGGCAATCACAGTGCATTTGTAGACCACACACACCACTGATTGACAAATGCCAATCAAGTGTTCTGCTGTGTCCCAGATGGTGCCTTAGGGTATCAGAAGATGAATCACTTGCCACAGAACATCTACCTCTGATCTATATTTTGTAGACATAGTATTTATGTGGCTGGTCCATTTGAGGTTCTAGTCAATGATGACTTTTGTGATGCAAATGCTGTCTGGGTCTTGCGACACCCAGGCATGGACAGCTTCACATTCTGAAGAGTTGCAAGTGGGATTGGATGTTGTGCAGTCATCAGGAAAATCCTCACTTCTGATCTTATGATGAAAGGAAGGTCATGATCAAGCAGTTGAAGATAATTGGGCCCAAAAACTCCTCTTGTCCTGGGACTGGGATAATTGATCTCCAATAACCACAATCATCTTCCTTTGTGCTAGAAATGACCATTTTTTAGAAACAACTAGTGGAGTATTCTCCCTTTAATACTAATTGACTTCAGTTATACCAGGGTTCCTTGATGCCATACTCAGTGAAATGCAGCCTTGATGTCTAGGGCAGTCATTCTCACCTCACCTCTAGAATCCAACCCTTTGTTCCATGCTTGGACCAAGATTATGAGAAGGTCTGGAGCTGAGTGGTCCTGGTGACACAAATTGGACAGCATTCAGCAGATCATTGATGAGTCAGTGCCACTTGATGGTACTGTTGATGATAGTTTTCACCACTTTGCTGATGAGTGCAAGTAGAATTGTAGAAGGAAAGTAACTAGCTGGATTGGAAATCTTCTGCTTTTTGGAAATGGGACAAACCTTGGCAATTTTCCACATTGCTGGGTAAACCCCAATGTTGTAACTGTACTGGCACAGCTTGGCTAAAGCTCCAGCTACTTATGGAGAGCACATCTTCAGAACAACACCCAGGATGTTGTCTGATCCTATAGCATTTGCTGTATCCTGTGCTCTCAGAAGTCTCTTGATATTAAATGGAGGAAATTGAGTTGATTGGAGACTGACAATTGTGATGGTGGACATTTCAGAAGAAGCCAAGATGAATCCTCTGTTTGACACTTCTGGCTGAACACAGTTGCAAATGTTTCAGCCCCGTCTTCCACACCTTCATGCCGGGCCCTGATGTCACTGAGGATGGGATGTACTTGGAGCCTCCTTCAGTACCATTCAGAACTCAGCTCTCTCAATTTCATGTTGCTTTTATTGTTTGGCACAGTTCCTTGCAGATTCACAGGGCTGGCACCTCACAATTTTTTAGAATGCCTTGAGTTGCTCACCTTCAATATGCTACCTTTGCCATCTTCCCTGCTGTAGGTATTTGTACCTGGAGTCTCCATGCACTGAACCCACTTACAACATCTGCATTCTGTTAGCACCTGAGCTGATGGCTACTTGTGTTAAATTCAATGAGTGGCTAGTCCTGTCATTACAATGCTTTTTCTGTTAACTTCGTCTAACCTTCAAGTGAAGTGTTAATCTAAGGCTATATCATGAAATCATAGAAAATGTATGACACAGAAGTTGGCCATTTGGACCATCACATTGGTGTAGTCAAGAACTCAAGAAAATAGGATGAGCAGACCACCAGGCCTCTCAAGCCTGTTGTAACTCTTCCACTAGTGAAACATCTCAACATCTACCCTGTCAAGCCCCTTTAGGATCTTGTATGCCTGAATAAGCTTACCCCTTATTCTTTTAACTGACTGACCTCTCTTGATTGGACAAAATTCTCATCCCAGGAATTAACCTGGTAATTCTCCTGTTGACTGCTTCCAATGCTATGATATCCTTTTTTTGGGCAAGGGAACCAAAACTGTTCATGGTATTCCAGGTGTGGCTTCACCATCATTTTGTACAAGTGTAACAAAGCCTCCCAATTTTTAAACTTCAACCCCTTTGCAATGAAGGCCAAAATGCTGTTTACCTTCTTAATCATTTGTTGGACCTGCCTGCTAACTTTTTGTTGTTCATGCATGAGAACACTTAGATCCCTCTGAACCTCAGAGTTACCCGGCCTACTCCCTCCTTTTAGCACTTGATCCATAGCCATGGTGCTCACAGCTTTTTGAGCTGGACATTAAAGATCTCACTGTTTTAAATGGATGAAGGGCTGGGGTGTCCCTGGTGCCATAGGCAATCGCACAATTAACAAGAAATTATCTAGTCTTTGTCACATTGCTATCTGTGGGAATTTGCCACAGGCACATTGGCTTTACCTCAACAATGCAACAATGGTTACACTTCAAAATATCGTTAGCTTTGGGCCATTCTGAGGTCGTCAAAGCCGCAAAATGAATGTAAATTTACCTTTACTTCCTCTGCTTTCCCATGCCTGGCCAAATTGCACTTTCTGAATATCTGAAAGGTGCAAAGATGAGGTTGTGTCAGTGGGAGAGATGAAAAACAAGATGTGTGATCTTAGATTATTTGTATTTTGTAAATTAAGAGAGATTGTGGGAAGAGAAAGAAATGGATTATGAAAAGTAGGACATCGTCACATTTGCTAATTTCAGGGACACTGTCACCCTACATTAGTTCTTGCTGCTTCTGACCCTGCATCGTCAACTCCTAGAGTGAGTGCATTCTTGAATGTTGTGCTATATATTTGCCTGATATAATTGTCATGGTGAATAACCAACAGAGGGATATAATTGTCATGGTGAATAACTAACAGAGGGTGAATGTACAGCTTCTGATATATAGAGATTTTTCCAAGATGAGAAATGGGATGTGGTGTAATCAGCCATGTGTGTGATTAATGTTGTAGTTGCTAGTGCTGTGACTGTGACTAACTCAAGCAGAGACTGAAGCAGTAGATGTCTTTTGGAGGCACTCTCAGTAGTATCTCTACAAATCAAAGTACATTGAGTTTTTATTACTGTTAAGAAAAAAAGATAACAGCAGATGATTCAATGCAATGACATTATTCACTTCATTATTTTGAGTCTGACAAATGGTTCCATTGAATTAAATATTTATAATTGGAGCACACTGCAACTGACAAGACACCTCTGGGTCCAAACACCTTTACTGGGATGTGCTAGTGCACATGGATGGTCTAAAAGCTTCTGACAACAAAGGACACCCAAAATTAGTGTTGAGAGGTCTGAATCTCTGGGTGCACAATTATCACAATTATTGGGAGACAGAGCAAATATGCCTGTGACCATGTTTGATGTGTGAAATGACAAAATAAGTCTGGTCTGGAATCTTCCTTCATCTCTATTACAATGATGCAGAATAATTTAGCTGAATGTGTCTGATGCCTGGTTTGATGTATGCCAATTAATATGCCCCCATTGTTTTACATTTGGCTGATGCATATAAGAACACCTCATGGTCATGTCAGTTTGCAAACCACATCTCTTGCATGGCTTCCTGCTGTGGGCCAGTAGCCTGTGCTCTGTAGATAGTACTGTTTGCTTACATAACTGTTCTTTTAATTTCAAAACTGATTACTGCTTGTAGTTTACATTTGAGCAGTTTTTTTTTAAGACTGATTTTCATTTCTATTGAGGTAGCTAGGTTACGGCCTTTGAAAATGAAATCACCACTTGTGTGAACTCACTGAACTTCTGGCTGCCCAGCATCCAAGTCGTTGGGATTAGACTTGTGACACTGATCTTCACCATAATCTTCTCCTATTGTCTTCTAATATCTTTCTGAAGAGGACAGTGGCACCAATCCTGCAAATACTGGACTTTACATATTTCCTCCTCCTTCACTCAGTTCTTATAGAGCATCTGAAAACCTTGGTGCCTAGTCTTGCCCATGGTTAACAATTCCTAACAATTTCTCAGAGTGTAACATGTAAGAATATGTTGTTCGCTGGTACCAGTTGGAGTCCAATGTTAAAATATGGAAACACCAATAAAGCTAGCCTAGACAGCTTAAAGCGAACCTGTATTGCTTAAGGAGGAGATATTGAAATCTACTTAGAGGCAGCAGGCTGTATTGGAGAATGATGGGGAGGGGGCTAGTTGGGAGCAGATGTCAGTGTTATATATCTCTAACAACTGAACTACAAATACAAATACAGGCATGAAATTCAGTAACTGCACTTTGAATTTTCACAATGTTCCATATGAAAGATAATACTGTTAAAACTTTCAGGATACCAAGATGTTACTTTTGCTTAGCTGGACATAGCTTTCAGATCCATCAAATTTGCCCAAAGGCACAATCATCTGCTGCTTTAAAAAGGGGCTGCTAGCCTCTAGGGATATAATGGGGCAATCCTTGGCAAGACATCAAAGATTATGTTTTATGGGGCTCTGGCAATTTGTTTCAGTATTTTCACCATGCTCAAATGCAGAGGGATTTTTTTCTTTTGTCTCTTTATTCCTAGATCACTTATTTTCAGAAATTGTTCCAAGTTTTTATTTGAGTTGATTTTTAATAAGACCACAAAAATGAGAGCAATACAGTGGAAGTTTTGCTTCAAAGCTTATTATGATGAAAACTTTATGTCACTGTGAATCCGGTTAACCTGTGGATCAAAACACTCCGCGCTGTGAAATTCAAGTGAGAATTGAACTTAAGACACAAGAAATTCTGCAGATGCTGGAATCTGGAGCAATACACAAAAACCTTAGACAGGTAACATAAAACCACTCTGAGGTAGTCATACAGTGCATTGAATTCACATAGCTGTAATTTGTTAATAATTGTTACAAGATGTTGTTTAATAGGTTTTCAGGCAGTTGCTCGGACTACAAAGGAACATTTTATCTGCATTTTTAATCTGCTTAATATTTTTGAAAAACCAAAATTACATTTTTTCAGTGATATTGTAATATTTCAACTTAAAAGAACTACCCATTGATGTTTCTTCACCACTTAAGTATCACAGAGAAAATTGGAATATATAAACTTGAAGTTGAAAGGTCTTTCAAGACCTTGATCTCCTAAGTTGCTTGAGTACTAGTTTTGTAGGCAGCCCAAATGTGCGTATCAATTGAATTATCAAATTTTGTTTTGGTGGTGTTGCTCTATCACCAGTTTATTGAAATATTCAAAAGACAAAACTACAGAAAATGCAACTTGCATTTTTGTATTGTATCCTGAATTCTGAATTGGACCATGAGTCAATGATAATCATAGTCTTACAGCACAGAAACAGGCACTTTGGCCCAACTCATCCATGCCAACCAAGTTGCCTTCCTGAGTTAGTCCCATTTAACTGCTTTTGACCCATATCCCCCTAAACCATTCTGTACCTGTCTAAATTTCCTGTTAAACGTTGCAATTGTTCCTGCCTCTATCACTTCCTCTGGCAGCTCATTCCACATACCCTCCACCCTTTGTGTGTGTGTGGGGGGGGAGAATTTGCCCTCCTGTCCCTTTAAAATAAATTTTCCCCTTTTAGCTTAAATCTCTGCCCTCTACTTTTAGACTCCCCTACCCTGGGAAGAAGATGGTGACTCCTCACCCTATCTTTGCCTCTCCATGATTTTATACACCTTTAAGGTCACCCCTCGGCCTCCTACATTCCATGTGTAAAAAAAAGCACCAGCCTCTCCTTATAACTCAAGCTCTCCAGTCCTGGTAACGTGCTTGTGAATCTTTTCTGAACCCTTTCCAGTTTAATGACATCCTTGTAGATTGGTGACCAGAACTGTGCACAATACTCAAGTGTGGTCTTGCCAATGTCCTCTTCAGTTGTAACATGATGTCCCAACTCTTGTACTCAGTGCTCTGACCAATGAAAGCAAGTTTGCCAACCATTTCCTTCACCCTGTCTACCTGCGTTGCCACTTTCAGGGAATCTTGTATTTGTACCTCTAGGTCTCTGTTCCCATTCCAATTCCTGTCATTTACTGTGGAAGTCCTGCTGTGGCTTAACTTGCCAAATTATTCCTTTGCTCATTTTCCCAGTTATTCTGGATCCTGCTGTTATCTTAAATAACCTTCTTTGCTATCCACAATACAAGAAATTTTGGTGTCCTCTATAAACTTACTAATCACGTAACTACAGTCTCATCCAAATCATTAATATAGACGACGAACAACAATGGATCTAGCACAAATCTCTGTGGCACACTGGTCACAGGATTCCCAATCTGAAAAGCAACTCTCCACTATAACCCTCTGACTCCTATCCAAAGGTGAGAGTTCACCAAGTGAATCAAATTAATGATCTGAAATGTACTTGTCATTTGCTGGTGATTTCATGGAGAATTGCTGATGAGGTTCACTTTGCAGGCGAGATCGTCTCTGATTTCCTCATCTGTATATTCAAGGGCAGAATTTGGAGCTAAGCTGGAGGTCAGATGAGAGTACATCTAAGTTGAAAGGCTAGATGCACTTCAGATCCAGTGACATAAGTAGTGCAGTTGACAATTTGAATGGGATTGCCAACTGTGATTGGAAAGATGAGGCTTGGTTTTCCTTAGTTTACCTAATCTTAAAATTGTTTCAATTTCTAAGTATTAAATGCATTTAATATTTAGTTGATCATAGACTATTGAGAAACAGTAAATAGTTCAATAGCTCTACCACCAAAAGGCCTTTGAAGGCCAACACGTCTATCCAGAGGCATTGCCTCAGGATCTATACCAAAGGCCCATTTACTGCTCTGAGGATGGTCTTAGCAGCAAGTATTTGAGCTCAATTGGACCTGGAGAACTGCAGAGAATAAGCAGCTGTGGGAATAATGTAAGGACTGAGAACAGGTGGTGAGCTAGATTGAGTACAATATGGCCCAATTTTTAACATTATTGGGCATTTCATGTACATAATACAATTTGCTTTACTGAATTCAGTTTTCTCTCAACAATTATGAACCGTTTTCACTCTTTTTGCTACACATTTTTTCTCTTTGAGCTGATCTTTCAAAAAAAAATCACTGAAGTAAAATATTCTTGAACCTTCTATAAAACATTGCTCAGGCCACAACTGGAGAATTGTTCAATTTTGGACACTAGGAAGGATGTAAAGACCTTAAGTTTTCATAAAAACTACCTGTATGGTTCTAAGAATGAGGAATTTCAGCTTCAAGTTTAGACTAGAGAAGCTGTTAAGAGGTGTAGAGAATTATGATAGTTTAGGGTAAATGAGAAGAACTGTTTTCTGTTAATGGATGCTTCATGACGTGAGGACACATTTACAGTATTGCACAAAACAGATGGGGGATGTGAGAAGCTATTCAACATGGATAGTGGTTATAATCTTGAAATGTCTATAAGGTTGGTGGAAACTGACTCAATCAGGGCTTTCAAAAGAGAATCAGATAGGCACTTGAGTGAGAATTTGTAGGGCCATAGGGGAATTGGACTGATTAGATTGCCTTAAGCTGGCATGAACTGTTGCCTTTTGTATTATAACAAATCTTGGATTTCCAGCATTTGAAATCAAAAAATCATGGAAGTAGATTGGGTGACATTAGTGGGGAGAGAAATGGAGTTGACATTTCAGGTTGATATCTTTTAGTGAAAATGATTATAAAAATTAGTCAAATGGTTGTTAAATAAATGCTTAACATTGGGCATCAAATTGAATTTTGGTCATTGCATTCAAGTATTGTTGAGTGTTTTTTTGACAGTCAATGATGCCGAGCATTAAATATTTAGATAAATTGGGGTGTATATTGTTAAAGTAAGTCAATGTAATTGGTAATGTTGATGTGTTAAATGAGCATTCAGTATAGCTCAGATTTTGATTGAAATACCAATAAGTGCAAATAGTGTGTTTAATTATTGCATTTCTACTCTGGGCAGTCTTCATTGATGTACAGTAATGAGACTCTACTGAAATTTAAAAGCTATTGTTTTAATACTGAACAAATGAAGTGGGATTGGTTAACACAAAATGTCAAAATAGTTGTGAATCTAGTAAGTGTTGAGTTACAAAACTAAGAAGGTCCTGAATTCATCACTGTACATATGAGATGCTAGAAATGGTCATGGCAAGAAAGAAAACAAGGTTGTTTTTGTTATCTAGTGAAAATGCATGCTTTCATGGGCATTGAGTGCAGGATCAAACTTGCCTCTCCTGGCTATGAATAGTTAAGTAATTAGTGACAGCCAGGCTCATTTTTGAAGATTATTCTAGCATGTGTTAGTTTTCAGAGAAATAAAAGCAGAAAGTTAGGGAAAAGTGTGCAGGACTGGTGGATGGGTGGTGGGATGTGATAGAGATGTATAGTTCTAGAATTCTGCTTTATTTTATGTTCTAGATATTATTGTGTTACTTTGATAGAATGAAAAACTTGATTGCTGTGGTATCCAAGTAAATTGAATTCTTCCTGAATGGCTTATTTTCATAAATGAAAATCATTTGTGATACCTCCCCACTGTTTCCTATTCTGTAAAAGTCTTAACAAGGCTTTCCTCCCTTTGAGTCTGTCGTCTACATATTGACTTAAGGTTTACAATAACTGCGATGACCAATTCCAGTGGAAAAAGGAGGTACTAAAAAAGTTATTAAAAAACAAATGAATAAATTCTTTATTTTGTAGTAATCCTCAGAGGCAGAATTCTGTTTATCCAAAAGCAAAATATTGCAGATGCTGGAAATCTGAAATGAAATAGAAAACGTCAGAAGTACTCAGTAGGTAAGACAAATGTAGGGAGAAAAGTACAGTTAACACTTTCAGTTCCATGACCTGATCAGTCCTGGCGAATGTTACAGGTAGCTGGAAAAGGGCCAATCAACAGAAGTGGAAGTCACTGGGCAGAGAGCAGGAGAGATTAACTTACAAAAGGGATAATAGGGTGGTTGGGGGGGGGGGGGGGAGTGGAAAGTGCTTCGGTGAATAACAAAAGGTACTTTTGAAGGATAAATATGGGAAATTTGCAGAAAGGATTTTTCACTTTCGTTGTATAGATCTCTGATCTGGTACTCTCCTTTTGCTGCCTGTGGTTGCACTATTTGTTTGGGAGACTTAAGGCACTTTTCTTTGAGAACTATTTGTAGAATCATAGAAAACTTAAGAAATGGGAGGAAATCACTCTATTTATTGCATCTATAGCAGTTGAAAAAGAGGTACCTGGTCTTATTTGATCTTCCAGGGCCAGAGCCCTGCAGATTATGGCTCTTCAGGCACAGATCTTGATACTCTACAAATGTAATTGGGGAAGGTGGGATGAAGTTTCTACTTCTACTGCCTTTTGAGATAATGAATTTCACCAACTTGCTGCCTTTAAGGTGAAATAAATATTTTCTCATTTATCTTAAAGTCAGTGTGATACAGCACAGACGCTGGTCCTTTGACCCACTATGTCCATACTGACCATCAAAAATGTCTTTGTCCCATTTAGCAGCACATGGTCTGTAGCCCTCTGTGCCGTGGCAATTCAAGTGCTTGTGTAGATGCTTTTTAAATGTTGTGATTCTGAGAGTTTGCCAATGCCAGATGGAGTTTGACCAATCTGTGAGACTGCTCTCCCCAATTTTTAGACACATCTCTAAATGTTTGTGAGGCAGATTTAGAAGGTCAATTGGGATGGAAATGACTTTGCCGTGTCTGAATTTGCTGTGCCTAGGTCAATGCCAGGTGGTCTGTCTGGTTTTATTCCTTCTCTGCTTGCATGTAGTAGTAATGGTACAACTGAGTTGCGTATTAACAATTTGGAATAGAATACAGGTTGCATGTGATTTAGTAAGTTCATGGGTGACTCCAAAATTGATGTGGAGATGGAGAAGAGGGTTGTCGAAGGCTGCAACAGGGTCTAGATTAACTGGGAAAGTGGATAAACAAAGGACTGCCGATGCTGGAATCTAGATGGGGGAAAATAAAACAAGATGCTTGAGGAACTCAACAGGTCAGGCAGTATCCTTGGAGAAAAGTAGACGGTCAATGATTTGGGTCAGGATCCTTCCTCAGGACTGAAGATAGGAAAAAGGGAAGCCCAATCCCACCCGCCTTTGTATCCAACACATAATTTTCTGCCATCTCCAACAGGACCCCACCACCAAGCATGTTTTCCCCCCTCCACCCCTTTCAGCTTTTTGTTGGGACTGCTCTCTCCATGACTCCCTAGTTCACTCCTCCCTCCCTGCCCCTACACCACCTCTGTCCAGGGACCCAAACAGTCCTTTCAGGTGAGGCAGAGATTTACCTGCACCTCTCCAAATATCATCCACTGCATTTGGTGCTCCAAGTGTGGCCTCCTCTACAATGTCGAGACCAAACGCAGACTAAGTGACTGTTTTGTAGAACACCTACATTCTGTTCGTAACTGCGAGCTACATCTCCCCATTGCCAGTTACCTCAACTCTGCCCCCCCCACCTCACCCAACCACCACACTCCATCACAGATATCAGTCCTTGGCCGCCTTCACTGCTGGGAGAAGTCCAAACGCAAACTGGAGGAACACCTCATTTTCCATCTCAAGACCTTGCAGCCTAACAGGATGAACATCGAACTCTCCCACTTTAATAAACCAGCCCCCCCCCCTCACTTTGCCGCTTTTCCTTTCTTTTCTTCC
>JAUZTB010000087.1:29661772-29673448 GCA_034780895.1 Rhynchobatus australiae | reverse complement strand
GGGATGCTTCAGACCAGCAACGCAGCCCACCACATCCCAACTAGATTGTGAGTGATTCCAGATGGGCCATTTAGATTTATTTTCATATTTTTGCTTTGCTTAATTTAGTATTAAGTGCAGAATTGTTTGTAATATTTTATTGTGGTTCTGTCTGAGCAAATGATTCCTTGTCTTTCAACTGCTGAACAGGTAAAAGTTTTCATAGATTATAGAATGCAGAGCGGAGCTGACGTTATTCTCTTAAAGTTCATTTAGCTTTTTCTTTGGTACAATTATTCATCATCTCATCATAGGTCTTCATGCCCTCCAAAGCGTGCTTTTGATATATTGAGGACAGATTTAGGTTATGCTGTTAGCTGAGGGCATTTATTTATTTGCTGGTTACTGTATTTCTTTTTCAAGTAAGTTTAAGTTAATCCAGTTTCATCTGGGATTTTAACTTGAGATACTACATTATTCTTTGATAATCAGTTAATATTCCTTATTGAGGACCAAATTGTCATAAAAGACAGAAGTTGATAGCTGGAATGAGGTGATGTAAAGTGAGATAGAGTGACTCTTGGTGTTTTGCTGTGCTCTAATGTATTTTTTTGTTACAGTTCTGTAATGCGAAAAATGTAATGTCAGTTCAAGTAGCTTTTGGAAACTTAAAAAGCAATGCCAGTAAATCTGTGGAACTGCCAGAGAGACTTTGAAAGTAAGGAAAAGTATCATGAAAAACTCACCAGGCCAGGCAGCACCTATGGAAAGAGAAACATTTAATGTTTCAGGTCAAAGACCCTTTACCTGACCTGCTAGGTTCTTCCAGCATTTTTTGTTCTTATTTCAGATTTCCAGCATCTGCGTTTTTTATTTTCAAGCAAGTCAAGAGCCCATGTAGCTTAACTGATGAGACTTGGGAAGCAAACCCCACTCTGCAACCATTTTGTGGTACCATACAATTTCCAGCAGCTTGGGTAACTCAAGCTGATTTAGAACAATGCTCACACCTGGTGTTGTAGAATTTTACATCATAAAGGGAAGAACATTGGGCATATCCTTCTGTGAGCTGGTTCCCATTTCATGCCTTTTTTGTAGACTTGCAAATTTTTCTATTAAATATTTTTTAAAAGCAATTATGGATTGTTTTATTACCAGTTCCTTAGTTATTTTGATATTTTGGTAATTTTATCTGCATACTGGACTGGCATTCATGGAAATAATTATTCCCATTGACTGTATTTAAAAAAAATCTTCATGCTATTCAAGACTATTCATAAGAACAAAAGTATTAGATGGTTCTTAAAATGAGAATATCTTCCTCTTGATATGGAGGCAAAAACACTATGCAGTGCCTCAAATGAGATTTCAGCAAAGCCCAGTGCAGTCGAAACAAGACTCCAACCCCTTTGTACTCCAACCCCTTTGCAGAAAAGTCAAACATACCATCTGACTTACTGATTACTTGTTGTACATACAATTTGTAAAAAAAAAAGTATATATTAACTTTCAAGATTTGGGCATGGTTGGCAAGGCCAGAATTCAATCTCATCAATAATTAGCTTTGAGCAGAGGGCAGTGAGCCACTTTCTTAAATCATTGCAGACCATAAAAGACAGAAGCAGAATTAGGCCATTTGGCCCATCTAGTCTGCTCTGCCATTCGCTCATGGCTGATTATTTTCCCTCTCCTGACTTCTCCCTGTAACCTTTGATGCCCTTACTAATAGAGAACCTAGCAACCTCCACTTTAAATATACCCAATGACTTGGTCTCCACAGCTGTCTATGGCAATGAATTCCACAGATTCACCCTCTGGCTAAAGAAATTCCTCCATCTCTGTTCTAAAGGGATGTCCTATGCTGAGGCTGTGCTTTCTAGTCCTAGACTCTCCCACTACTGGAAATATTCTCTCCACATCCACTCTATCCAGGCCTTTCAATATTTGGTAAGTTTCAATGAGATTTTCTTCCCCACCCCCTCCAGTGAGTACAGGCCCAGAGCCATCAAATGCTTCCCCATATATTAATCTTTTCACTCCTGGGATCATTCTTGTAAACCACCTCTGGACCCTCCAAAGCCAGTTCATCCTTCCTTGGATATGGGCCTAAAACTGCTCACAATACTCCGAATGTGGTCTGACCAAAACCTTATAAAGCTCCAGCATTACATCCTTTCCTTTATCTTCTAGTCCTCTCAAAATGATCGCTAATGTTGCATTTCCCTTCCTTACTGCTAACTCAACCTGCAAGTTAGCCTTTAGGGAATCCTGCACTGTCCCTTTGCACCTCCAATTTCTGAATTTTCTTCCTGTTTAGAAGATAGTCTGCGCCTTTACTCCTTCTACCAAAATACATGACCATACACTTCCTTGCACTTTATTCCATCTGCCACTTCTTTGCCCATTCTCCCAACCTGTCCCAAGTCCTTTTGCAGACTCCCTGCTTCCTCAACACTAACTGCCCCTCCACCTATCTTTTGTATCATCTGTAAACTTGCCCACAAAGCCATCAATTTCATCATCCAGATCATTAACATATAACGTGAAAAGTAGTGGACCCAACACCAGCCTCTGTGGAACACCACTAGTCATCGGCAGCCAACCAGGAAAGGCCCCCTTTATTCCCACTCTTGGCCTTCTGCCAGTCAGCCAATCTTCTATCCTTTAACACAATGGGTTCCTATCTCATCTAGCAGCCTCATGTGCAGCACCTCGTCAAAGGCCTTCTGAAAATCCAAGTAAACAATATCCACTGACTCTCCTACTTGTTACTTCCTCCAAGAATTCCAACAGATTTGTCATGCAAGATCTCCCATTAAGGAACCCATGCTGACTTTGGCCTATTTTATCATGTGCTTCCAAGTACCCTGAAACCTCATCCTCAATAATGGACTCTGATATCTTATCAACTACTGAAATCAGGCTGACCAGCTTATAATTTCCTGTCTTTCCTCCCTCCCTTAAAGAGTGGAGAGACATTTACGCTTTTCCCATCCTCTGGAACCTCTCCTGACTCTAGTGATTCTTGAAAGATCACTCTGATACCTCCATAATCTCTTCAGCTACCTCTTTCAGAATCCTGGGGTGTAGTCCATCTGGTCCAGGCAACTTATCCAACCTCAGACCTTTCAGCTTCCCAAGCACCTTCTCCTTAGTAATAGCAACCACACTCACTTCTGGCTGACTCTCTCCAATTTCTGGAATGTTGCTGGTGTCTTCTAAAGTGAAGGCTGATGCAAAATACTTATTCAGTTCATCAGCTATTTGTTTGTTTTTCATTACTACTTCTCCAGTGTAATTTTCTAGCACTCCAATGTCCACTCTTGCCTCTCTTTTATTCTTGATATACAGTGGCATGCAAAAGTTTGGATGCCCCGGTCAAAATTTCTGTTACTGTGAATAGCTAAGTGAGTAAAAGATGACCTGATTTCCAAAAGGCATCAAGTTAAAGGTGACACATTTCTTAAATATTTTAAGCAAAATTACTTTTTTAATGTCCATCTTTTACAGTTTCAATATAACAAAAAAGGAAAAGGGCCCGAAGCAAAAGTTTGGGCACCTTGCATGGACAGTACTTAGTAACACCTCTTTTGGCAAGTATTGCAGCTTTGTAAATGCTTTCTGCAACCAGCTAAGAGTCTTTCAATTCTTGTTTGGGGGTTTTTCGCCCATTCTTCCTTGCAAAAGGCTTCTAGTTCTGTGAGATTCTTGGGCCGTTTTGCATGAACTGCTCTTTTAGGGTCTATCCACAGATTTCTGATGTTTAGGTCGGGGGACTGTGAGGGCCATGGCAAAACCTTCAGCTTGTGCCTCTTGAGGTAGTCCATTGGGGATTTTGAGGTGTGTTTAGGATCATTATCCTGTCGTAGAAGCCATCCTGTTTTCATCTTCAGCTTTTTTTTTCACAGATGGTGTGATGTTTGCTTTTAGTATTTGCTGGTATTTAATTGAATTCATTCTTCCCTCTACCAGTGAAATGCTCCCTGTGCCACTGGCTGCAACACAAGCCCAAAGCATGATCGATCCACCCCTGTGCTTAACAGTTGGAAAGGTGTTCTTGAATGTTTGCACTCTTTTTCCTCCAAACATACCTTTTGCTCATTGTGGCCAACAAGTTCTATTTTAACTTCATCGGTCCACAGGACTTGTTTCCAAAATGCATCAGGCTTGTTTAGATGCTCCTTTGCAAACTTCTGATGCTGAATTTTGTGGTGAGAATGCAGGAAAGGTTTTCTTCTGATGACTCTTCTCTTTGTGCAGGTGTCGCTGCACAATAGAACAGTGCATCACCTCTCCAGAGTCTGCTAAATCTTCCTGAAGGACTTTTGCTGTCAAAAAGGGGTTTTGAATTGCCTTTCTAGCAATCCTACGAGCAGTTCTCTCAAAGTTTTCTTGGTCTTTCAGACCTCAACTTGACCTCCACCATTCCTGTTAACTGCCATTTCTTACATTACGAACTGAGGAAATGGCTACCTGAAAACTCTTTGCTATCTTCTTATAGCCTTCTCCTGCTTTGTGGGCATCATTTATCTTAATTTTCAGAGTGCTAGGCAGTTGCTTAGAGGAGCCCATGGCTGCTGATTGTTGGGACAATGATTGAGGAGTCAGGGTATTTATAAGGCTTTAAAATTTGCATCACCTGGCCTTTCCTAACGATGACTTTGAACAAGCTATAGCCCTAACAAGCTAATGAAGGTCTGAGACCTTGGTAAAAGTTATCTGAGAGCTCAAATCTCTTGGGGTGCCAAACTTTTGCATGGTGCTTCTTTCTTTTTTTTTCACTCTAAAATTGTACAAAACAAAAATAACACACTAATCTGGCTTAAAATGTTGAAAAGAATGTTTCATCTTTAACTTTGACTTTTACAGATCAGTTCATCTTCTACTCTACTATTCACAGTCACAGAAATTTTGACCAGGGGTGCTTAATCTTTTGCATGCCACTGTATATAAATGATTTGGATGAGAATATAGGGGATATGATAAGTAAGTTTGTAGATGACTGAAAATTGGTAGAGTTGTCGATAATAAAGAAGGTTGTGAAAAGATAGTGGGACATAGATGAGAGAAATTTGGGCAGAGCCATGGCAGATGGAGTTTTATCCAGACAGGTATGAGGTAATGCACTTTGGGAGTTAATTTCTGGTAGGACACACAAAGCAAATGGCAGGGATATTAGGAAAATTTGGTGTACAGACACCTTGGGTGCCACAAGAGGATAGGGTAGTGAAAAAGGCATTTGGTATGCTTGCCTTCATAGGCTGAGACATTGAGCATAAGAGTTGGGCCATCATATTGCAGTTGTACAAAACATTTGTTAGATCATGCTTAGAGTATTTGAGTTCCGGTCACCACACTACAGGGATGATATGGTAGCAATAGTGAGAGTGCAGAAGAGATTCACCAAAAAGTTGCTTGGAATGGAGGGCTTTAGTTATAAGGACAGATTGGATAGGGTTTATTCTCATTGGAGTGTAGGGGGCTAAGGGATGACCTTAGAGGTTTACAAAATTATGAAGGGGCATAGGTCTGTCTTTTCCCAGAGTAAGGGGGTCTAAAGGGCACAGGTTTAAGATGAGGGGAGGAATTTAAAGCAGATATGAGGGGTTAGTTTTTCCACACAAGGTGGTGAATTATCTGGAACGAACTGCCAGAGGAGGTAGTGGAGTCAGATACAATGTTTGAAAGGTGTTTGGGCAGGTACTTGGATAAGAAAGATATGGGTTTAATGTAGGCAAATATGATTAATGTACATGGGCATCATGGTTGACATGAATGAGGTGGGCTGAAAGGGCCTATTTCTGTGCTGTACTTTTCTGATGCTACGGTTCTAACTTGTCTTGCCTTGTTTTGCTATATAAATGCCAGTTATTGCATTCTGTTGTATGTGGTTCACTCCCTGTCTCTGAAGACTGCAGGTGTCTGGCAAATTTCCACTTGCCTTTTGTTTTGATGCAACTGAAGCAATGTTCAAGAATTTCATTATTTAAGACTCAGCTATATACTTGTTTAAACATTCATACTCTCTTGTGCTGCATGTGCAGGGATCTAAAGTTTTCACTACAACTGTTTACTAATGCTTATTTGATAATTCCAATGAAATCTGCAGTCTCTGCTATCTAAAAGAACAATAATAGCAAGTATATTGGAACTCTTCCCCCACCAACAGCAACACCGCAACCTTGCATCACTTTCTGTTACTGAGTCAGAAATTAGAAACTTACTAACTGTTGCTCTGAGGGAGTATATTCATCAGAGTCTGCAGTGGTTTAAGAAGGAGGCTCACCATTGTCACTTCAGGGTAACTCTGGGATGGTTGAGAAATACAACCAGCACATAACTCCAAGAATGAATTTAGAAACCAATTAAAGTAGAAGAGAAATGATTAAACTTCTCTTGTACCAGAACTTGTTAGCCTCAGTCTGGCTGTCATCTCTTACTGTTGCATGCCAACCTGGCATGTGCTAATTATTTGTGATTGGTATTGGCTAGTTTGTAGAATTTTTAAAATTTAAATATTGCACTGTTGTATATAGAGCCACTGTCCACCAATGTAATTCTTCAAGAATTTTGCATTTTTCAATAGTATTCATGCAATGTACTATTCTTGCAATTTTTCTTGCAAAAGTAAACAAAACATTATCATTTGAAACGTCTTCTAAATATAAACTTGAAAAATCTGAGTAATGAAAGCAAAAGAATGTTGGGAATGGCAGGTCAGGATGAAAGGTAAAGTTTGTGGAGGAAGAGAAACAGAATGAAGCTTTTGAGCCAGTGACCAGATTGAGTTCTGCTGACAGATTGTTAAACCAAATAATTGCCTTAATTTATTCTTCACAGATGCTATTTTACCTGCTAGGTATTTCCTGCTTTTTTTTCTTGCAGATTCTAGCATCTGTAGTATAAAGCAGGTTAATCACCAGTTGTCTGAAGTCAAATTTTAAGTTTTTAAATCTATTTCTGAAGATTTTATTGCTTGCTTTTTACCAGCTTAGATTTAATACAAGTACTTGAACCACTCCACCACAAGTTGTACCTGCTTCTGGAAAGAGTGTGGTTTTAAAAGTGTGTGTTTTAAAAAATTTTCCCCCCACAATAAAAATCATTTTTTTAAAAGTTAGGTCAAATTATTTACTCTTCCAATGAGAAGGTTGTGTTTTGGGTTTGGACAATGCAGCCGAATGGATGAGAGAGCAAAGCTGTAATCTTCCCCACAGAAACAATTGAGACCTGATGCTCAGCTCTTTTATCATCCCACTTCCTGCTGTTGTGAGTTGGTACCTCACCCAATGGCTTTCCTTGCCAATTCTCTTAAGATTCCTTATGCAGGGGCCTTGGAAGAAGCAACAAGGAAATCAAGGCTCCTGTGTGTAAAATGCCACAACCCAAGAAAGATGAATGTAATGAAACACGAATTTTCATGGTGTTGGCCTGAGAGGGTGCATTTGCTGCTTCGCCTAAGGTGCAATACCAGCAGCCATTTCCACTCCTGTGGCTGGAGGCCTGCTGCCCAGCTAACCAACTATTCTAAATATATTGCAAATGCATTGGATAATGGGAAAAAGTTTCAATAGTTTTCTTTTCCAGACCACGTGGACCTATAAACTTTCTGTTCATTTTATCAAACTTCTGTCTGCAACAATAAATTCTATCTCTGGAGAATGATATACATCTTGTGTTCAAGCCTTCATTGCATATATATTGACCTTGTCACCACCTAAGGAAAACAGAAAGCAATATATCTTGTGGGACAGTGCCAATATTTGTCTATTACTTTGTCTAGGCAGTAATGGTTTTATAAGCTTGGCTTCAAATTAGCAGTTTAAAAACTAGCATTTACTTCAGTGAGAACTATCTAGCACCAGTCAGCCTACTTAAATAGTTAATTGAGATTCTGCAGTATTGCTTTCCGCATCTTTTGAAATAAAATTGGCAAAGAATTTTAACATTCCAAAATGTGCAGTTTTTTCCCCCCCAAGGTTTTAAAAGAACATAATAATATGTAGAATTTTCAAAGACATACTAAAAGATTTCACTAAGGTATAATAGTGGTCATTTGAAATATTTGTGTAGTAACTACTTCAATTATAATGATATATCCAGTAGCACAGTTAGATTTTGTACTTTTCAACTAGGATAGTGCAATGTCAGGTACAATCAGCAACAACAATTTAAAAAGATGCCCTTTTATACAATATTTGTCACTTGATAATGCAGTTTTTCCTGTTATTGAAGTACTTTTAGCTAAAACAGTACCAATGGCACTATGGCATCGGTGTTTGAACCAGCTATATTGTGTTATTGTACTGTTGCAGACATGTCAGTATTCTCCTACAGTTTTTCCTTGTGGGCCTGAGAAATAGAATTATATAGTCAAGGTCATTGTTTGAACAAAATGAGTGCAGGTTAACACAATAGATTAAAAGAATATTGCACTGCATTTCAGTTACAAGTTGAACTCTGCATATTTTGCAACTGTAGTTTCCATTGGGGTCTTTGTGAACATTTGAGAGAGTTGATTGCAGAGAAAGGTAGTAGTTATTCATGTCTTCTGAAATAATGCCAACATCCAGGGAGGAACTGGCCAATTTGCCTTCCTGGTAGAGTTAACATTTATCTAAACCTCATTTTAAAAAAAAACACACCTTGGTGTGTGCAAGGAAAGCTAATACATTCAGAAGTTGCAATCTTTTGCTTTCAGGTTGGAAACTTCCTTTAATGTTAAAACTAAAATTGCTTTCTGACTTGCAGAGCAAATGAGATTGTGTAGTGTTTTGCATCAGTCCATTGAAAGGATATCTGATTGTGGTTTGGACTTGCATGTTGAAATAAAAATGGCACCAATCCAGGTAATTTCCTCAAAGTTCTCTCAATTGGTATTGCAGTACAAACTGGGCTTCAGATTCAAGGATATTGACTTTAGCCTTGGATTTCTGAAATAAAGTAAATCAAGCTTAGCAATTTTTTGATTTTGATGCAAATTTGGCTATTAAGTGATCACCAGTCGATTGGAATTTGACTTTTAACCTGGAAGAAAATTGTTCGTATGTATGTGATTATTAGTGATAGTAATTCCTGGATGAGGCTGTCACTGAATGAAGAGTTTAAAAGACATTTGGACAGGTTCATGGCTTGGAAAGATTTGGAAAGATGTGGGCCAAGTGCAAGCAAATAGGACAAGCTTAAGAAGGCACATGGTTGACTTGGATGAGTTGGACTGAAGGGCTTGTTTCCATGTTGTATGACCCTATACCCAAATACAGATTGATTTTGAAGTTGCTTTTCACTCTTTGTCCTTTTATTAATCACAGGTTATAGTATGGAAGGAGAGCATTTGGTCCATTTTGTGTGTACTGGTTGCAGATAAGAACAGTTCAGCTAGTTCTACCCCCTACCCTCTTGCCTAGGTCCCACTGATTCACTTTAATCATTCATCTTCCTTTTAAATACTAGTTGAATGTGACAATTAAATCTGCCTTCACCCTTGTGGTTCATTCCAGAATGTAACTACTTGCTGTTTAAAAGACCTCTCCTTGTCTCACTTTTGCTTTGCTTACTGATAACCTTCATTCAGTTTCATTGGTTCTAATCGCCTCTGCTAATTGACAACAATTTTGTTCTATCTACTGTCAATGCCCTTTCTGATGAAGTAAGGTCACCTTGTGTTAGATCACCTTGTAACCTTTCCTGTTTTAAGAACAACCCCAGCTACTCCCGTCTATTCACAAAAAGCCCATCATCCTGGTAACTGTTCAATCTCTTCTGCACCTTCTTTAAAGCCTTGACCTTGTTTTGAAGTGTGCTGTTCAGAACTGGGTGCAATATTCCATTTGTATCAGGTTCATGGTTTCCTTTCTCTTGTACTCTGCTTCAGTATAAAGTGCAGAATTCCAAATCCATTTTTAACCATTTTCTCAACCTTGTCACTTTAAATGACTATTCATATATACCCCAGACCTATGTTCTTGTACTCTTTTATAATTATAATTTAGAATATAGAACAGCACAGTACAGGCCTTTCAGCCTGTGATCTTGTGCTGACCTATGTAAACTGTATCCCCATTCTATCTATACCCCTCTAGACCTCCCATAACCCTCTATTTTTCGTTTGTCTATGTGCCTATCTAATAGTCTCTTAAATGACCTTATTGGCCCCAACCACCACCCCTAGCAGTGCATTTCCAGGCACCCACCACTTTTTAAAAAAGAAAACCTATCTCTGACATCTCCTCTGAACTTTCCTCCACACATGGTGACCTCTAGTATTCACCATTGCCACCTTGGGGGAAAAGATGCCGGCTCTCCACTCTAGACCATCATAATCTTATATGCCCCTCATAATCTTGTATGCCCCTTTTCAAGTCTCCTCTCATCCTCCATTTCTCCAAAGAGAAAAGCCCTAACTCGCTCAACATCTCAAAAGACATGCTCTCCAACCTAGGTAGCATCCTTGTAAATCTCTTCTGCTCCCTCTCCAAAGCTTCCACTTCCATACTGTAATGTGGTGACCAGAACTGAACACTCCAAGTGTGGTCTAACCAGAGTCTTATAGAGCTGCAACTTTACCTCTTGGCTCTTGAACTCAATCCCCTGGTTAATGAAGGCCAGCACACCCTATACCTACTTAACCACCCTATCCACTTGTGTGGCAACTTTGAGGGATCAATGTACTTGGTCCCCAAGATCTCTCTGTTCGTCCACACTGCTAAGAATCCTGCCATTAAACATGTATCAACATTCAAGTTTGTTCTTCTAAAGTGTATCACTTCACACTTCTGGATTGAATTCCATATACCACTTCTCCGCCCAGCTCTACATCCTGTCTAAATCCTGTTGCAATCTATGACAACCTTCACTATCAACTACACCACTGACCTTTGTGTCATCTGAAAACTTACCAACCCATCCTTCCACTTCCTCATCCAAATCATTTATAAAAAATCACAGAGCAGGGGGTCCCAGAACAGATACCTGCAGAATACCACTAGTCACTGACCTCTAGGTTGAATACTCCCCTTCTATAACCACCCTCTGCCTTCTGTGGGCAAGGCAATTTGGAATCCACACAGCCAATTTTTCATGGATCCCATACCACATGACTTTCTGAATGAGTCTAACTTGGGGAACCTTTTCAAATGCCTGCTAAAATCCATATTACCACATCCACCACACTAGCTTCATCAATTTGTCTTGCACTTCCTCAAAAAAAAACTCTAAGCTTGTGAGGCATGACCTGCCCTTCACAAAGCCATGTTGACTATCCCTAATAAGACTACGCTTCTCCAAATGCTCGTAAATTCTGTCCCTAAGAATCCTCTCCAATAGCTTGCCCATCACTGATGTAAGACTCACTAGTCTATTATAGACTGGGATCCTGGGATTATCCATTTTACCTTGCTTGAACAATGTTTGCCATCCTCCAGTACCACTCCTGTGGCCAGGGAGGACTCTCAATCATCGCTAATGCTCTAGCAATCTCTTCCCTCACTTTCCATAGCAACCTGGGGTATATTCTGCCTGACCCCAGGGACTTATCTATCCTTGTGCCTTTTAGTAGCTCCAACACTGCTTTCTTAACCTCAGTGTGCTCCAACACATTTGCCTGTTCTACGCTAATTTCACGTTCATCTAAGTTCCTCTCCCTGGTGAACACTGAAGTAAAATATTCATTCAGGACCTCCCCTCCCTCCCCCTCCC
>JAUZTB010000087.1:29600395-29616185 GCA_034780895.1 Rhynchobatus australiae | reverse complement strand
GTCAGTGTGGAATGAGAAGGAGATCTAAAATGGCTGGCAACTGGGAGATCCAGGTGGCCACGGCGGATGGAGCAAAGGCGCTCAGCGAAGTGGTCATATAATCTGTGTCAGGTCTCTCTGATGTAGAGGAGGCTGCAATGAGAGTACTGGATGCAATGAATAATGCAGGGATTTGCATGTGAAAGACTGCCTCACTTGGAAGGGCCCTGGATAGTGGGAGGTGTAGGGGCAGGTGTTACACTTCTGTCGTTACGAGAGAGTGCCTGGGGAGGGAGGGGGGTGGGTGGAGAAGGATGACTGGACCAGGGAGTCATGGAGAAAGTGATCCCTAGGGAAAGGAGAGGGGACAATGTAACTGGTAGTGGGATCCTGTTGTAGATGGCAGAGCCATGTTGGATGCACAGGCTGGTGGGGTGGTAGGCCTCAAAGATCTAGTAACTTGGTGTGTCTAGAGTCTTTTGTATGATATAAAATTTTCTTTCTTGAAGGACATGAGTCAACCAGATGGTTTTTTATGACAGTTGAGCAGTTCAATGGCCACTCTTATTGAGGCTAGCTTTAAACTCTTGATTCCAGTTATTTTGACTAACTTGAATTTAAATTCCTTACTTGTTGCAATGTGACTCAAACTAGTGTCTCTGGATCAATGGTCCAGACCTCTGGCCGCTCATCCTGTTACCTAACATTGTTATTGCAACCCTGTCCTATTTGTCCCAAGTCACACCCTGTGTAAATGTTTGTCCAGCCAAAGATTACAGTTGGTTGTGTAAAAAAATATTTCAGATCAACTTCAGTATCTTTGGCAGGTGCTGCAGCTTGAATTGTAGGAGATTTACTGCTGAAGGGTTTGCTAACTTTAAAAATAGAAGGCCTATTCTTGCCAAGCTCTGTGTCAAAGGCATACAGCACAGGAACAGTTCACATCTGTGCTGACCATTGCACCCAACTATACTAATCCCATTTACCACATAAACTCTTTAAGTTGGAATTTTTTTTTATGTAGAAGGAGAAACCAACAGTGGTATTGTAGCTGAGGCCCAGTATGCAATTCTGTTTCACCTTAACAGGCTTCACTGTAAAATGCTCAATGTTGTTGGTATGCAGTTAACTATATTGATAACAAAAGATTGCCTCCTTTTTATATTGAGGTTTCCCAAATAAACAAAAGATGTCTTTAAAAGTCAATTACTCTGTGCCACATTCTTAAAACAAACCAGTCTAAGAGAACATTGTTTTAAAAGGAGAACAATTCTTAGCAACTGCAACAGGTTCGCATATGGGTTCCTGCATGCTGTGTGAAAATCTTGTGTCCCTGGACGTAAGATTTCACACAGTAGGTGATGACCCTTATCACATTGGTACAACAATATAAAAGCAGTTCCATTTTAAGATGTTCAGCACAAAAATGCAGGAATCAATAAATTGCCTTAATGAAAATATCCGTTTTAAGTGTTCTACATGATTACCACCTTGCTGTTCTTAGTCAAGGCTTCATTTTTTTTTATCAGAAGCATTGAATATTTTGACTTGTTCTTAAAATATAGCTAGCAAAAATCTATACTTGTAAATAGCATCTATTATTATACAACAAATCAATTTTGAAAATGAATATGATGCTGTTAATTTATAATCTGTTAATGCATAGATTTCCTTAAGATCTAATTATGGATCTTCAAAAGTATCAGTAAAGAATTTAAAATTTAAAACATTTTCTCCAAAAGATTGCAATATAGTAGGAACGAGCTGTCTTATTTTTAAGAAGTTGTTAAATCACTTCAGTTTAATTTTTAAAAATAATATCAGCAGTGCTAAGAGACTAAGTGGGCTGTTTCAATCTGTGATTCTGATGTCTTCACTAAATTTTAGGTTATTGATGACATTAATTTTTTTTGATACAAGGAATGTTTTAAGTATTCAAAATGAATAGTTATATGAATAACTATTTCTGTGTCCCCTTGCCAGTTTTTTTATTACTTTGAAAGCTTACTTTGCAAGGTTAAGGCATATAATAATTAGATGTAAACTAGCTCATCTTATTTGTATCCTTCCTTGTTTTTGTTTCAGACATGTGTTAAAATCAACTTTTCTAAAAAAAATGGAAGGATATATAGAAACAAATTCCAAAAAGTCTATTCTGTTTATTGTTAAAGGAGGCTTTGATAAATTGTGCCCATCTCTTTTGCCATTTGTGCAAATGTGCATATTGTAAATATTGGTTAAAAATATCCGGTGATTTTGATGCATTATGGTAAATGACAATATTGCCCAATAGTTTTGCATAAAAATGCTGTATTTTTTCCATAAGCAAATCATGGCAGTATTTTAATGCACAATGTAAAACAAAAATTACCTATACTGAAAATTTGCTCTGAGTCAGTGATACCAATTAGCCAATCATTGACAGCACCGAAAACAGGCCTTGGATCTTTGTTAGTAAACTGATATTTCAAATAAAAAATTAAAAGGGAGAAAAAATTTTTCTGTGAGGTTTCTTCATGCTTTCTTGAGTAATAAATTTTTGTGGAATAATTTCTGACTTCCTTACTAAATGAACAATTAAGATTAGTGAGTTAATTATTTTTAACTATTTGTATGACCTATGCAGTTAATGAGGCAGCACTGGAGCTTCAGTATTCGTATTTCCTCTTGTAAAAATTACATGTGTTTTGAGCTATCATTATTGTCCTTATTGCTAATGCATTTCTTCTCCTTCCCATGTCTCCAATCAAAATGAAATTAAAAGCAGTGACATAGTGCATCTACCTTTGGCATATAAAGTGTATTTTCAAGCAAATACAGCCACTTTAATACCTATCTCCTGGAAATGGATATGGATTGTTTATTTAATCACTGTTCTGTCTCTAACATTCTGTATTATAGCTTTATGATAAAATTCCCTCTGCTTTTTGCCCAATTATTTGTTCAGTGTGAGCCTATGTAGCATTAAATAGCAGCTTTTTGTGCAGCAAAATTTCCCAAGGTACTTCTCTGGAACCTTGTCTGAAAGATACCCAAGATTTGGTCAAAGAGCTTTTACTGTGAGGAGAAAACGGGAGAGATTTAGGGAAGGAATTCTGAAGTATAGTGATAAGGTAGTGCATGGTATGGTTGCCATTAGTGGAGAGATTAAAATCAGGGATGTTCAGGAGATCAGAATTGGAAAATGCAGGGATTTTGGGAGTTTGCAGTGTGCTAGAGGAGATGGAGAAGGAAGGGGGTGATTTGAAAGGTTAAGAATTTTTCAAATTGTTGTTTGTTGGACAAGGAATGCATTAATGGGTGAAAGCGACAGTGCATATAGGATACGTGCAGAAGGCCATTAAAGGTTACTTTAATTTTGTGTACGAGGTTTTCACTCCCAGCAAGGATCACGTGATACTTGTGAGGAATGATAACTGTGTACCTAACTGTTTCTGCCTTTATCGAGCAGTGGTTCTGAGGCAACATGTAACTAGACTCCATCCCCTTGGCCTTGGTGCGTCATAAACACCAGAAATTAAATCTGCAACTTCACTGGCTTAGTACTGCCTCGAGCAATGTTGCATGAACCAATAGAACCATCAAAGGAAATTATCCTGCAATCTTGAAGTTGACTTGAAAAATAAAAGTAATTTGGAAATCTCAAATATTTGCATGTTTCAGGTTCATAATCTTCTTCCATGTGGCTCTAGCTTTATAGAAGACAAAATTTGCATTATTCAAAGTGAATGTATAATTTCAATCAGGCACATCTTTAAAAGAAATCTAGAGAATCTGTCAGAATGTATTCACAATACTTTGATCTGCAATTATTTTGATTATCAACTTTCTACAGTTCAAAATTAAATACAGATTGGGAATTCTAAAGTAGCATAATTCAAAATTTTAAGATGGTTTCTTTAAGCTCTTAATTGCACCTTATGTTTAGTTCAGACATCTGGTGCTTGACAAAGGAATGGTCCAATGATAAACAGCTTAAATGTAATTCAGAGAAGCTAATTACTTTTATGGTTGTCCTGTGAGACAATTATTTGAAGACCAATTTAGATTATATTTGTAGTAGTTGGAGAAGAGGCATGTTGACTTGAAATCGGGGAAGGAATTGTCGATCCTGAGACGATAATATTGCAGTATTCAAAAAAAAAGTGGTCTAATGCTACCCAGCATTTTTACTATAATTGTACTTTAACCCTATTATCCAAAATTACCATTTTCTAGAAATTCTATTGTGGAAACTATTTAATTTTTTTTCCTTTCCCATTTCTTCTTTGACAAAAAAATGATGGCAAATAATTTCCGAAAACTTGCAAAACTGATATCTGGAATGCAAATTCTTCATTAGATTGAACAAAGCAAATGTAGAAAAGTTTATGTTCAGTGCTAGACTGAATAAAAGCCACAATGTGGTGAAAAGTTTACAGTGGTTACACATGGGTAAGTAATTTTTGCATGGCATTTTTTCAAACATTTTTCGTGTGCTTAGGTACATCCAAGCAGAAGTCCAGTCCCCTGCAGGTAGCGGAACAGGATGTCCAGCCCTTCCACCAGTACCAGCCTTTAGAATGCATTGTGGAAGAGACGGAAGGCAAGCTGACAGAGCTGGGACAAAGAATTAACGCTATTGAGAAGGCACAGTTGAAGTCACTAGAATTGATTCAGGGAGACACTTTAACCAAAGACAAGATAGAAGAACTAAAAAAGAGCAGAGAAGAGCAAGTACAGAAGAAGAAAAAGATTTTGAAAGAGCTGCAAAAGGTTGAAAGGGAATTGCAGCTGAAAACTCAGCAGCAGTTTACCAAAGAGTACTTGGAAGCCAAGGGTCAACAACAGACGCTTCAGCTCCAGCAACAACAGCAGCAATGCCCACATGGAGGACTGTTCTCTCAGGTGGGGACTGGTGAATGTCTGCCAGAGGAAGACTTTTCAAAGTTGCCTCAGGTGGACACCATCTTGCACAGAGATGGCCAGCAGCAGCCACCTGCCACCCAAATGGGGTTTGTTCCTATTCAACCTTTAGCAACACAAGTATCTCCAAACTTTACTAGTTCTGTTTATCCTATCACTAACGTACCCGATCTACAGCGAGTAATTGTGAATCAGCCTTTGTTAGGACAGGCACAACTTGCTGGACTTGGACAGGGACTCTTAGCTCAAGCACCTGATGGATTCATGGTTGCAACTCCAGCACAGACGCTAACTGACACTCTTGATGACATCATGGCAGGTGGGTTGAGAATTGGTCCTCTTTTATACTTTGCCTTTGCTCACATCTACTAGCTTTTAGGTGCAAATGGATATTTGTTAGATTTATTGAGAGACAGAACTGTAGATGCAATGCTTTATTTGGACTACTGTAAGTGGCAATGCTGTTTCTAGCCAGCCAAAAATTGCCATTCCTTTTAAGTAGCTCTTGACATTTGAAAGTTGGATATGTAGAGCTCAGTCAGTATCTGAAAGATAAACTAAAGCCTGTATTTTGATTATAATATACTATCACAACTGAGCAGCCCTAATCAAGGGTCATACATCAGCATGTGAACTTTCTTTGTCTATCAGATACTTGCTTTGCATTTCCAGCCTTTTCCTTTAATTTCAGATTTCTGAAGTTTGCAAACTCTCATTGCCACTCTCCTTTTTAAGAAAAAAAAGTAAAATGGGCTTGAAATTAGAAGGTAAACTCATTTGAAAATTAAAAATCACACACACTAACTGGAAAATATATTCAGCAAGTTTGTTACCAAACATTGATATCTGTTTTGCCCTTGAGCTGTCTCAATGCATGGGCATTATCTCAATTTTGACTAGTTTGTTCCCTTAAACTTTGATTCAATATGATCTTATATTCATTGACCTTTGTCATCATAGTAGTTTAAGCCACAAAAAGCTGAAATAAAGAATATTGCCTAAATTGGAGGACAGTTTTATTTCATATTTTGTTAAAAGCCAATGCCACTTTGACATGGATATTGTATCGCTGCAGTTAAATTGGAATTTGAAGTAATAAGAAACTACTTCCAGGGGGCCATTTTGGCTCAAACTAGCTGCTCAGGAAAAGAGAATTTCCAGTCAACCACTGAAATGTCTGTATTTTTAATATAAAGATTGTGCTTTCCCCTTGTTGCAGCCCACAAATTTAATTACTGAATGAAGATTTGTATAACTGCAGCATACCCTTATCAAAATACTTCAGTAAATTGAAATCAAATTGTATTTTGGTATCAAGAGCGAATATTAGAAATGGAACTGAACCTCCTATTTCGCATTACAGATGTGCTTCAAAAAGCTTATGCTATGTATTTTATCCGAATCAAAATGCTTTATTTTTGCAGAATATGAACTCGAATGAAATGATACCAACTCCCCACATCCTGCACAAATAGCACAAATAGGGAACTGTTTGATTCTCTGAAATGGCCAAAATTTAAAATATTTGTTATTTAAACCTTTTATAAACCTGATCTTTTGTTTTGAAATGCTCGAGTTGATTTGTTATCTAGTAGGAGAATTTCTTTGGAGTAAACATAATTCAGCTGATTTTTTTTGCCTTCCATGGTAATTACTTGTATCATTAAGGTATTGTTAATTTTTTTCTAGTGACAATGTTGGAGGCTAGTCAGTTGTCTTGATATTTGTTATAAAAATAACTATTCTAATATGTATAAAATTTCCAGCAGCATTTAGACTAAAATCAGGTAACATTAAAAATGTAATGCTGGTTGCTGGTCCAGGTCCTGCCTAGCAAATAACATAGTTGTGAAAAATAGTGTTGGAAGCAAGTTATCAAGGTGATACTCTTCCAAATTTCACAATGAGATGTGGTTGTCTTGTGTTGAATTATATTTTGTTCCATCGTAATATTGAGAAGGTGGTGTATATTTGGATCCCAAGCTCCAAATATTAATTATTGCAAATGGATCATTTTGGAAAATTGCATTGGAATACTTTGTCAACCCAAAAATATTTTTTTAAGATTGATTTCAGTTTTGTTACATTGAGGGCTTGTACCTGGAGCTTGGCTTTATTGGACATTTTTAGTGCACTTTTAGTTGGCTCTTGCTGGATGTTTGTAATAAGTGTTTTGGAACTCTTGTCGCAATTGTAAATTGCTATAGTGGCACCTAGTGGTAGTATAATGACCGTCTGGCTGCATAAAATTTGTTGAAAGTGTAACTCTTCATGAGAATTCTCAAAACAGCTAGGCACTTGGCTATTAGCAGAACACTTTTTTTGGTAAATATAATTTGTAGTTGTCATTTTTTGTATATCTGGATGTGATAAATGTATTGTGATTCCACATAGTTTAGTTTGAAGATGCTGATGAAGTGGATTATGAATTTTAAAATATAGGTTCATTCAAAGGAATTGAAAGTTATTTTTGACCTTGATATAAGAGCATGAGATTTAAGCTATTGCAACAACTTGGTAGGAATAGCAGTTGCATTTTTTTAAAAACTTTTTTTCCTCATATGAGGTGAGACTCTCACTCCGAAACACCTTATTGGTCTACCCCATGCTATTACATGCAACTGGGGATGAAACCAGCAACCAACAATTCTCAATAATGGTGTGGATTTCTTTTTAATTGCCCTCAAGTTGAGATATTGGTACTGAAAATTGATGCATTTCCATTTTAGGAATTGCTAGTTAGGAGCAAAGCATTCCCAGATCAGGGTACACTGAAATTGGGGTTGGGTTGCTCCTATTCCACATTACTGCATTCTTCATCCTTGACCCTGGAATAGCATTCTTTGTGTACATGGTACTTGCCTTACCCATTCCAATGGTCCATTAGTTTTTGAGTGTGTTTGCCAAATTACAAATAACTTTGTGCTGTGGGTCCACACCCACTGGGATCTGGATTGGTTCTGCACAAGCTAATTTCATTTTTCAAAAAAAAAAGTAACGGGTGCAGTTTCACTTCATTGGACTGTGGCTGGACTTGAATTTGGTTTCTAAACGTTGAAGAATTCCATAGTCGTTGCACTTAATGAAATCTATTATTTTTGGGGCCATGACTTTGCCTGGAAACACATTGGCTATTTTGGCTTGTCATTGTAATTTTGGCTGAAAAATGCATATGTATCTATCACTCATGGACCAGGTATGTAGCTGTAACTAACACACGTGTAATATTGGAGACATGACAAAACTACTTGCCCAAATCTGCTCAAGCACAATCCTGGCTTGTACTCATAAAATCTGACCATCCCAGACCAATCCACTGTTGTCCCTTGGCAGGTCAGCATGAAAGATAGTCATTTAAACAGAAAAATCAAAACTTTTGTTTGATCGTCCACAATGGGCAGGGTATTGTAGATCGCTCTCCATGAGAACCATTCAAAATTTAGCTGCTCTTAATTGAAAATAAAATTCTACAAAAGCCACAATTATGAGTCAAAGTAGAAATTCAACATTTTTTTAAAAAATGCTCAGCAATTCCTTGTATGCAGAGCTGTTTCCCTGCTAATGTTCTATTTCTACTAGGTATATCCCGTCTTAAATTGTTAAAGACAATGCCAGTAATCCAAGAAGCAAGTTCTAACTGCAGCAGACAAAATACAATGAACACACCACTTACCAGGATTCTAGAGGGCTCTATGCTTTGGACAAGATGTGTTAACTCCTGCTGCTGGGTTAGAGTATTATAAACTTTTATTTTACTGACCAACATTTATGTATTAACTAGCTCCACTAAAACAAATAATCATTCATCTTCTACCAGTGTGGGAACTTGTACCATTTTAAAGTTACCTGTTTATTTAATCTAACATACTTTGAGTTGGGATCTTGGAGACTATAGATCTTGTAATCCCATGTTACCTTGTTGGCAATTTTTTGTAAATTGCTGTTTGTTTGCTATCCTTTTCCTGAAATATTAATGGTTCTCTTTACATAGAGAACCCAATTGCAAAAGATGCAGGAATCATACAAGATTAAAGCTTTTGATTACTGGTGAACAATGTATGTTGGACATCTTTTTGTATAATTTTATTTAATCCAGAAAACCAGTTACATTATTTTGATCATAAATCCTGTGTACTGGCTCGAACTGTTATCCTTAGCATTCAGTCCAATTGATGATTACCCTGAGCATAAAGAAGTATTTATGTCCCCTTTTGTCATGCAAAGTGATGCAGCAAAAATGCCTTTTATTCCACTTACTTTATTAAGTTAACTATTTTGTGTACCCCTCCAAGTGAAGATTTTTTGAGATTTGAACCCTAGTTCAAATTGTATTGCTTAGTTTCTTCTGTCCTTGGAGATTGGTCATATTGAGTTCATCAACAGCTCCAAGTTATAAATGGTTCAGTTACCATGCTCAGTGTTTGCAGTATTCCAAGTTTGGCATAATGGTCAAATTTCCCAGCTTCTTCATGACCCCCCCCCCCCCCCCCGCCATTGAATTCAACTAACGCAATAATAGATCTCAGCACCTTGTTTTTTTAAAGTCAGTATTCACACTTCTTTCATATGATGGATGTCAAATTGACAAACTGTCTTTTTTAAATTTTCCTTTGTGCTAGTACATCCACCATTTTTCATTTGCCAGTGGTTCAGTCACTGGACCAGCAGCTGGAATGCTGGACAATTGATCGAGACATTTCATGTTCCACTATGGCAGTTGGGAGAATTTAAATTAAAGTAATTGAATAAAAATACAAAATTTACAGAAAAACTACTGGATTGATGTAATAACCCCTTCCAGTTTACTAACATCTGTCAGAGAGGAAATTCTACAATTTTAATATAGTCTGGCTGAAGTGTGACTCCAAATCCACCTCTGGGGTAATAATGCATTGAAAATAAATGTTGACATTCTCAGCAAAGTCCACATCTTGTGCACGAATAAATAACAAAAAAACCTGCACAACCATTGATGTGCCTATGCCCATCTTCACTTTCAATGTTGTACTTACTCTCCTTGTTTTAGTCAAACAACTCTCCTTGACTGCCCTTTGGCTGCTACTAATCCACAACTTAATGTCATTTCATAGATAATTTGTACAAGTCTCTTGCACAGTAACTTACTAGCCTTTTGAAGTTGAGATGTTCTGCGCCATGTACTTTCTCTCTCATCTCTTCCCTGGGTGCGTGAGCAAATGCATATTCTGATGCAGAACATAGCTAAAGGATATCACAAGCTTGTCTCTTGGTCTGTAGAGGTGAAGTCAAAAAGCAAGTCATTGTGTGCAAGAGAAAATATAATTTATTACAATAGTAATTTCTAATCTACATTTCATTTGTGTCAGGATATAGATAAAGACAAGTTAGGATTTAGTTGTGAAGTGCCACATTATTAAGTAATGTGTCAGTAGCCATTGTCCAGACTCTGAACCTTGCTGGTTTTGCACCTAGTGTTTATATATCAGGAATTGGTGTTTTGCCACACTCCCTTGAAGATTGTATGGCAGTGGGGAAAGCAACTGGAAAATTTGAAATATTGAGCACCTAAGCATTGTACAAATCAAACTTCTTGAGCTGTACTTTTTTTTTCAGGTAATGTGAGGTTAATGAGAAATATTTACATTTGAACAATATTTCCCTTTTGAAAATAAACAAGATTTTTTCTGAGCTTTCCATCAGTTCAGCAATAAAACATGTCTAAGGTTCATGATTTTAAAATCTTTTGATGTACATGATGCCCAGCAGGTACATCTATTCTGAAAACAGCTGGATCATAAAAATTACATGGAAAATTGCTTTCAATGAACAAAATTTTGCTGCGGCCCAAGTAAAACATTGTTTATATAAATTGCCCAATATTTTTAAAATTTTATTTCCAGCGTGGTAACAGGCCCTTCCGGCCCAATGAGTCCGCGCTGACCATTTTAAACCCAAATTAACCTACCCGTACGTCTTTGGAATGTGGGAGGAAACCAGAGCACCCAGAGGAAATCCACGCAGACATGGGAGAATGTACAAACTCCTTACAGACAGCAGGAATTGAACACCGATCGCTGGTGCTGTAATAGTGTCACGCTAACCACTTTTGAAAATGAAAGTCAAAAAAGACAATAGTTGTAACACATTTCATCAAATTATTCAAGCAAATAAAATTAATTTATTGAAATATGCAAGGAATTGGAGAATATTAATGTGAGGCTCAGTCAGCTACTGCAGTGTGAAAACAAATAGTAATCCTCTAAGCGCAAAATGGACGGTAGAAATCTGAAATATAACAATGCTGGAAATAGATCAGTGATTTCTCAGAACTGAGAAAAGACAATTTTAAGGAAGAGGAGCAACATGACATGAAAGGAAAGATGGAGAAAGGCTCTGATATAGTAGAAGACAGATTAAATGATAAAATGGATGACAATACAAGTGTAAAAGGATGTTAATAAGCTAAATAGAGAATAAAATGGGTTTGGAGGAGGTGGAAACAAACAACATTGTTACTGAAAACTGTGATCAGGGAGGGAAAATGGGCACAGTAGTGATCAGAAATTATTGAAGTCATTAAGTCTAGAAGGCTCAAGCATCTGGATGAAAGATGAGCTACTTTTCCACAAGCTTTGCGGTCAGTTTCATCAAAGCAGGAGGAGTGAGCAGGGAATTAGAATGAGTGGTGAATTGGTGACAGGTGACCAGAAGATAAATATGGTGCTTGTGGACTGAAAGTGTCTGCAAGTGATCACCAAATTGTTTCCTCTATGCAGCGTGGAGGAAACTTCATTGCAAGTCTAGTACATTGAATTCTGGAGGAACTTGTGGGACAATGGTTGGTGGTATTGGTGTAATTAAAAGGTCTGGTGTTGTAATCCCTGCATTTGGGATAATTCTGTGGGAAGAAGAAATGGTGTTGGAGTGATGTGTAGATTGGAGAATGACTTTGCTAAGGGGGAGGGGAACGTATTTAGTAGTCTCACTCTGGAAGTTTTGGAAGTATGAATGTGGCAGTTGCTGAGGTGAAAGCTGAGAACAAGAACTCCCTTGTGGTTCCTGCATGCTAAAACCATGTTGCATCGTAAAGCATATTGATATGAAGTGGAAGCGGCCATTCATGTAATTTTTATCTCCAAGTTCGAAGCATCAGATACTGGCACTTGGTGGGGGAAGTATGGCATCCCCATTGTGCCACGTTGGTCATTTAAAAAAAAATAGTCCCTATCTCTGTTTCTGTGGAGATGATATCTGCCTAAAATTACTATCTATTACTCCATTGATGGATGCTATTCACAGTTGGAGTCCAGCTTTTGCCTAATAATCAACAAATGAGGCCAACATTAAGGGGAGAGGCTGCAATTGATCTCCAGATGGAAAACAAGCAGTTTATTAATGTAATTTTTTTTTTACAAGGTTTTCAAAAACTATTGCTAGAGAAAGTATTGGTTGATGTAGATTTATATATTTGGTTTACAAGTCTCCAGAGATTTTCATTTTAGGAATTGGTGGGCCTTTGGGTAAGATTAAAATTCTTGTGGACTTGTTGGCTTGTTGTTCAGTATTAAATTGACCACCCTCAGTTTTATATAGCACTATGTTGCTACTTATTTAAGTATGTAACACTGACTTATTATTGCCATAATAATTGAACAGCTTTTTGATGCAAAGTTTAAAATTATTTCAAGTAGCTTTCAGTATTGCAAAGTAAACTATTTAGTTTTTGTTAGTTAAATGCAAGTTAATATCTGTACAATATTTTAAAATAACAGAAATTGAACACAAGCTCTCCATTTCCAAGAAGTGCTTGTTTTGTATAGAAATTTGTCTGCTACCAAAATCCTACAGTTCTTTCTCAGTTTGTACTTTAATGTTGAAGAAATGACAATTGATTTTGTCTTGCAGCAGTGAGTAATAGAATGCCTTCTGGACCGAATGCTTCTTCCCACACTACAACACCCCCTACTCCTCAGCCTCGTACTCAAACTCCAAGTCCAGTTGTTTCTCCTTCTTCAATGTTGCCCCTTTATCCTTCAGTTGAAATTGACGCCCAAGTAAGTTTTCTATAAGATCATAAACGTTGGGAAGTCCTTAAAATAGGAAATGAACATATTTTGAATTATGTAGTGCTCTTCTAGGTGGTGGTTATGATACTAAGATTTGGCTGATCTACAAAATGCTTGTTCCATTATTATGGGCTAGTGATTTCCATCGACAGTGCTATGCTCTTGAATATGAGTTTGTTGCATCTGTGTTGTAAAGTTGCTTGGAACTTCACTTAACAATGTACTGTCTTTTCACTTAGACGGAGAGTAATCATGATACAGCATTAACGTTGGCATGTGCTGGGGGACATGAAGAACTTGTATCAGTATTAATAGCTCGTGGTGCTAACATTGAACACCGGGATAAAAAAGGTACACATTAATTTGTAATTGGATATGGTTTCATTTAATTGAAACAAAAAACATTTGTGAAGCAGTCAAGTTCAGTGGTGGCTATCCTTTTATTAGTATGAAGGATGCAATCCCGCTTAATTGGTATTCTTATTTGTGAGCAAAGGATACTTCAATTGCTTGATTGTAGGCTACACCAGGATAAGCCTAGTGGCTTTTGTCAGCATTCAAAGCATGCTGGGGCAGCTGTCAAAGGATTAGTGAATTTGAGTCTATTTATCAAGAAGATTTTTCTGAAAAATCTTTCCTTGTGAGGCTTCCTAGTTATTGTGTAGAGTTTTTATTGGAGTTTGAATTGTAATTTGAAGCTACAAACTGCTCTTTGTAGGCAGGTAGAGAGTATGTTGGCCTAATATGTAGCAAAGGATCAAACCATTTGGCCCAACAAGTATAAACAATGTTTATGCTCCATACTGGATTCCTTTAACCTTACAACATCTCATTTTATTCTTTTCCAATATCCAAATGAAAATAGCTGCTTGATTGGCCTGCAATGGGTAAACAATTCACTGACCAATGAGCAACAGACTTGACAATTTCAAGCATTATGCATTTTTTATCTCTGGAACATTGAGCAGTAAAGCTCAGAAACAAGGCTGTCAGCCCATGATGTCTGTGCCATCCATTATGCCAATCCAAATTAATCCCATCTGCCTGCACATGAGGTCTATATCCTTCTATTCCCTGCCTGTTCATGTCTGTCTAAATGCCTCTCAAACTTTGCTATTGTATCTGCTTTCACCACTTCCCCTGGCAGAACATTCCAGGCACCTACCAATCTTTTTTTAAAAACAAACAAAAAAAAAACCTTTGCCTCATAAATCTCCTTTTAAATTTTCCCTCTCATTTGTGACTTTTGGAATGATTTCATATTTATTTGGATATATCTCATTTAAGCATAACAAAATCAGATCAGGATGGGGCTCCAATTTTATGATGACACATACTGATGTTTATACTCATAGATCTTCAGCACATCTAATCTGAAATCTATTACATTTTTACTCTGATTAGGTTTTACACCACTAATTTTGGCTGCTACGGCTGGTCATGTTGGTGTTGTAGAAATTCTGCTGGACAAAGGTGCAGATATTGAAGCACAATCTGAACGCACCAAGGATACACCATTGTCATTGGCTTGTTCTGGAGGAAGGCAAGAGGTAAGACGTCTCTACATCCATAATAGAAGTTAAATGCAATAAGTGTAACTTAAGAGTATATTGGAAATAGCTTGTGCATTATATCAAAGTATAATCTCAATTTAATGAAATAACAACTTGGATGGTAAACAGTTGGTAAATTCATAAAGCCAAGATGGTTCTATTGATTATAATTAGTAGCAATGGTCAATAGCAGTAATAATAGTTGATGGTCATCTTTTTGTCATAGCATTGGTCACAAATGTGGTTACTAAATTCCAAGGAGATGAAAGAAAATGATTCAAAACCAGCATCTCGTATACATTCTGTCTGTATGGTATCCCATTTAATATCATAATTATGTCATGCCACGTAATGTTTGATAAAGTGAATCAAATTTTGTTGATCTTAAATTCATTTCTAAACCTTTTTCTTGAATGTCTTAAGGTAGTAGAGCTGCTGTTGGCCCGTGGAGCAAACAAAGAACATCGGAATGTTTCAGACTACACACCTCTAAGTCTTGCTGCCTCTGGTGGCTATGTTAACATAATTAAGATCCTTCTGAATGCTGGAGCAGAAATTAATTCCAGGTACTAGAGATGAGTTGATTCCAACATAGGAATCATAAATTGACAAGTGTATCTGGGAACCTGATGAACTCAGGACTAGCAGTATTATCTCTTTCACAATGTGATTCATAGATTGAGAAATAAAGATAGAAGTGAAAAGCCAGGTGAATTATAATCAGTGAATTCAAAGTCATACTAAATACTTGAAGAAGAAATTACTTGCTCTGCAGATCGGAGATTACTTTACGCCTTCCCTCTGATTTAAAGGGAAAATAAGTAATTAAGATTGTTCAGAGTTATGAAAACAGTGAAATTGATGCTTTGTTATGTGGTTTATGATATGCTGCTAATGTGACATCGAGTCATTGGCATGTATTTGAAGTTAAATGTTTAAAAACGCAGTCTCAAATGTGTCTGGCTACTTTGCATGCTTTGAACAATTTTAAGTGTGAAAGGTCTTGTCCAATTTGAAAGGAGCTGTCAAATGGTTAAGAGAAAAAGAATTTTGAGAAGTCTTCAGTTTCTTTTCACTGGCTGCTGCTTTCCCCCTTTCCTATCATTCAACAGTTGAGGGTTTTCTCATCAGTTAGAAATCACTTAAAGACTTGATTTTTGTGGATTAGATGCATCAATTTTGCATGTAACAATTTAATATACCAAATGAAAATTAAACAGTGTGTAGAGATTTGCAAAGATGATGATTTAAGCTGTTTATTCTGTTGCAGGACTGGCAGCAAATTGGGGATTTCTCCTCTGATGTTAG
>JAUZTB010000087.1:28829474-28840685 GCA_034780895.1 Rhynchobatus australiae | reverse complement strand
AAGCAGCTGATAAAAATAAAACAAAATCCTTCCTTCAGCAGCATCTTTGCTAGCAGACCTTCCTACCAGCTGCCCAGCTTCCTTCCTGTTCCTACCCATCTGTAAGAGGTGATAATCTGTAACTTGTCAAATAATGAGCACATTACAGTAGCAATGACTGTTTGACTTTTCCAGTTACATAGCAGTTGGTTATTTCCTAGTCCCTGCTAAAATCGACACTGGATTTTCTTAACTTTTCTAAATCATGGAATCTTTGGAGGAAGTTTATCATACAGTATATACCTTCTGTAAAAGAAGACATTTCCTTTTGGCTTTTTTAGAAATTTGTTTCCTAACCACTTAAGGAGTCTGGGTTTGGCAGAGTCGCTCAGGGCTGGTTTGCTACTTCCTATAGTACTATAACAGGATTTGACTCTAATTTCATTGATCTATCCTGGATAATATTGTGAGGGAATTGGATAGGTTTCTAGGGAATAGAAATAACTTTGAGATTTGAATGTATCATGTCATTTAATGCTTTCCCTAGCAGTATCTGTGAATAAACTCAACATTTCTTATTATTTTGAAATATTTCACGCATAGATTTAGGCAAAATTTCTAGTTATTGAAACTATTAAAATCTATACATTAACGTAGGTAATGAAGAATAAATCTAACTCTGGCTGTCAATTTTGTACATTTAAAATAAATAAAGTTTATATTTATTACAAAGAGCTGCATAATAGCAGTGAGAGAGCTGCAGTTAATGTGATGTCTCAGTAGAGGTTGTGAAACTCATGTTGATGTAATTTTGTGCAAGATGTTCAATTCACTATTGGCATCTTGCAGAGCAATGAGCAAGAGATCTGATTACATGTTTTGTGTAAGAAAGATAGATTACAATGCTTCTATTGTATGAATTATGAAAATTAAGCATGGCATGAGTGAAATTTCAGATCATTGAAGCTTGTAGAAAGAGACATCATTTCCAATAGTAAATGAAAATTTAAAAAACTGCAGATGCTGGAAATCCGAAATTAAAAAAAAATAAAATGCTGGAGAGATTCAGCAGGTCAGGAAGAATCTGTGGAAAGAGAAACAGTTAATCTTTCAAGTCCAGCACCCTGCATCAGAACTTGGGAAGAGAGATTGTTTTCTCTTCCCAAGATTTAATGAAGGGTTCTGGTCCTGAAACGTTAACTGTCTCTCTTTCTGTAAATGCTGCCTGACCTGCTGAACCTTTCCAGGATTTTCTGTTTTTATTTCATTTTTGATAGTGCTTCATTTGTTTCAGTTGTAACTTTACAAAAAAAATTATCAGCAATTTACACCCAAAGGGGGCATGTATAAAAGTTACTGTAGTTAAATAGTTTCTGCAGAATGGATTGTTGCATGCTTGTGCCTAACTAAGTAAAGATTAGGTTCCCGTAATGATCCTTTAGCTGCATTTACTCAATGAAGCATCCACATGGTAGATTGTACTGACAACTTCCATTCCACAGCCCTCACATAAAGCAGAGGGGGCCTTGGGTCATGTAACCTGAGAGCTCATCCCTAGGACGGCCCCATCCCTGACAGCCTCTGATAGCTGCTGTCAAAGGCATTTATGCTATTTTTTAAAAATCTCTCATATTTCTCATATTCAGGGACATTTAAAAATAGTTTAAATGGATTTAAAGAATTATTCCTCCAGCATTTTGTGCGTTGCTCCAGAATTCCAGCATCTGCTGGTCTCTTGTATCTCTCTCAATTAATTAAAAACAACTTTAAATCAACAGGATATTATCGTCTAAAAATTAGTAACCTGGCTAATGAAGTGAAATAAAGAAAGATAAATGAAAACAATCTGACCCTACCTTTTTTTTAAATGAAGGTTGAGGACCACATTTTCATGAAATAATGAATGAGATCAGTACTTATGACATAGAAGAAGGCTATTTCAGTTCATTCAGTCAATACTAGCTCATGGGACAATTCCATTCGCACATTAATTTTTCCCATTACCTACTCTCCTCAAAAGGCAATTCTGGATTTGATGTCATGCAATGAACCAGATTTGATTAGAGAGCTTAAGGCAAAGGAACCCCTAGGAGGCAGTGATCATAATATGATCAAATTCACCCTGCAATTTGAGAGGGAGAAACTAAAATCAGATGTATCGGTATTACAGTTGAGTAAAGGTAACTACAGAGGCATGAGAGAGGAGCTGGACAAAGTTGATTGGAAGGGGATCCTAGCAGGGATGATGATAGAACAGCAATGGCAGGAGTTTCTGTGAGTAATTCGGATGATGCAAGATCAGTTCATCCCAAAGAAGAAGAAGCATTCTAAAGGGAGGATGAGGCAACTGTGGCTGACAAGGGAAGTCAAAGACAGCAGAAAACCAAAAGGGAGGACATACAATATTGCAAAAATTAGTGGGAAATTTTTAAAAACCAACAGAACGCAACTAAAAAAGCAATAAGGGGAGAAAAGACAAAATATGAAGGTAAGCTAGCCAATAATATGAAAGAGAATACCACAAGTTTTCTCAGATATATAAAGAATAAAAGAAAGGCAAGAGTGGATGTCGGATTGCTAGAAAATGACACTAGAGTGGTATTAATGGGGAACAAAGAAATGGCAGACAAACTGAATAAGTATTTTGTGTCAGTCTTCACAGTGGAAGACACCAGTAACGTGCCAGAAATTTGAGAGAGTCAGGGGGCAGAATTGAGTACAGTCCTGAAGAAGGGTCCTGACCCAAAACGTTGACCGCCTGCTTTTCTCCATGGGCGCTGCCTGGCCTGCTGAGTTCCTCCAGCATCATAGTGTTTTTCATGTAGATTCCAGCATCTGCAACCCTTTGTTTCTCTAGTTGCTGTTACTAAGGAGAAGGTGCTTGGGAAGCTGAAAGGTCTGAAGGTAGATAAGTCACCTGGACCAGATGGACTACACCCAGGGTTCTGAAAGAGGTAGCTGAAGAGATTGTGTAGGCATTAGTAGTGATCTTTCAAGAATTGCTGGAGTCAGGAATGGTTCCAGAGGACTGGAAAATCTCAAATGTCACTCCACTCTTTAAGAAGGGAGAGAGACAAAAGATAGGAAATTATAGGCCAGTTACCCTGACTTCAGTGGTTGATAAGATGTCAGAGTCCATTATTAAGGATGAGGTTTCGGGGTACTTGGAAACAAGTGATGAAATAGGCCGAAGTCAGCATGGTTTCCTTAATGGGAGGTCTTGCCTGACAAATCTGTTGGAATTCTTGGAGGAAGTAACAGGCAGGATAGACAAAGGAGAGTCAGTGGATGTTGTTTACCTGGATTTTCAGGAGGCTTTTGACAAGGTGCTGCACATATGAGGCTGCTAAACAAGATAGGAGTCCATGGCATTACCGGAAAGGTACTAGCATGGGTAGAAGATTGGCTGACTGGCAGAAGGCAAAGAGTGGGAATAAAGGTGGCCTTTTCTGGTTGGCTGCTGGTGACTAGTGGTGTTCTGCAGGGGTTGGTGTTGTGTCTGCTACTTTTCACATAATAGGTTAATGATCTGAATGACAGAATTGATGGCTTATGGCCAGGTTTGCAGATGGTACAAAGATAAGGGAAGGGGAAGGTAGTGTTGAGGAAGTAGGGAATCTGCAGAAGGACTTGGACAGGTTGGGAGAATGGGCAAAGTGACAGATGGAATACAGCGCAGGGAAGTGTAAGGTCACGAACTTTGGTAGAAAGAATAAAGGTGTAGACTATTCTCTAAACAGGGTGTGAATTCAGAAATATGAGGTGCAAAGGGACTTGGGAGTCCTGGTGCAGGATTCCCTAAAAGTTAACTTGCAGGTTGAGTTGGTAGTAAGAAAGGCGAATGCAATAAAAGCAAGGATGTAATGCTGAGGCTTTAAAAAGCATTGGTCAGACCACATTTGGAGTATTGTGAGCAGTTTTGGGCCCCATATCTAAGGAAGGGTGCACTGGCATTGGAGAGGGTCCAGAGGAGGTTTACGAGAATGATCCCAAAAATGAAAGGCCTTACGTATGAGGAGCATTTGATGGCTCTGGGACTGTACTCACTGGAGTTTAGAAGGATAGGGGGGATCTCATTGAAACCTCCTGAATACTGAAAGGCCTGGGTAGAGTGGACTGGGGAGAAGATGTTTCCATTAGTGGGAGAGTCTAGGACCAGAGGGCACAGCCTCAGAATAGGACATCCCTTTAGAACAGAGATGAAGAGGAATTTCTTTAGCCAGAGGGTTGTGAATCTGTGGAATTCATTGCCACAGACAGCTATGGAGGCTAAGTCATTGGGCATATTTAAAGCGGAGGTTGATAGGTTTTTGATTAGTAAGGGCATCAAAAGTTAGAGGGAGAAGGCAGGAGAATGGGGTTGAGAGAGAAAAATAAATCAGCCATGATCAAATGGAGGAGCAGATTTGATGGGATGAATGGCCTATGTCTTATGGTCTCACAGTCCCATCAATTCCATTCAGATTCTGCCACTCACCCACACTCTAGGGGCAACTTACAGTGACCAACATACCACCCCACTCATGATTGAGAGGTGGGAAGAAACTAAAGCACCTGGAGGAAGCCCACGCAGTCACGGAGAATATGCAAACTCAACACAGGTAGCACCAAGAACTCATGTCGCTGGAGCTGTGGAGCAGCAGCTCTACTTGCTGCGCCACTGCACTGCCTACTTGCACAGCAGCTGCGGCTGGTGTAAAGTTGAAGGACCAAATACAAAGTACATCAACGCTGAGTCCAACGTCTGACCTCCAGCCCATTTCTGCCTTCCACTTTGCCATGTGAATGTTGGAGGGTGGATGAGAAGTGACCTGACAACCTACCCTGTTGTAAAGGCAAAGCTCACCTCCAGCTGTTCAGCACAACTAGGGACATAAAATAAGCAATGGTATAGGACATTGTTGGCAAGGCTGAGACCATATAACTTTAAAAACAATTAAATTCCCTTTCACAACAAAATTCAAAATAATAGCCCTTTAAAAGTAATATTTTGGTTCTCTCATGTAAATAATATATATGCATGGTATTTGACTACTGGTAACCAAGTATATAATGATAAAATGCTGCCAGAACTGCTTGCACATTCATCTAGACAACACATTTCAAAGACCCAAAGTGGTTTTTAGCCATCATCTGAAGCCCAAGAAGAGATTATGATCATAAATTTATTCTCTGGTTCATCTATTATTTATTTCTATGGCAAATGCATCAGCTTTGGAGGTCATGTTATTGAGTTTCCATTTTTTTTACTTCAGATCATACATATGATCTTTATACTGCAAAGATGTCACAGAAATATTGAGAGCTACATTGTCTCATGTGATGTGAATAGAAATATCCACTGTCTGATTATTTCCATGCATAGTCCCATGCAGTTCTCTAGCAGAGTACAATAACATGAAAGGGAACATTGTTTGAAATCCACTGCCAGACTAGGGCTGAATGAGGTTAATGTAGTCTGAAGTCTGAATCATAAGATGTGTCATACCATATGCATTATAGATTTCTTTTAATGTAGATTCATGGTGAAGAAGGTCAAATTGAGAATTTTGTAATTGCCTAGTCCAGCAGATCAAAAAAATTGCTATTAAGTAAACATAGCTTTATTTGGAAGTAGATCAAAAATGTCATCAGTTAATTTATTTGAAAAATGCAACAATTATTGAACATAGTTTTAATGCAATAATGAAGGGATAGGGAGAAATCCCTACTTATGTTTTTATTAATTCAAATTGTACTCACTTCTGAAAATTATTAGTACCTTGTTGAATTAGTGCAAAGTTAGGCTCCTGGTATGCAGCACATGTGAAATATGTAATAATTTTTTAAATATCTTTTTTTATATGCAACTTCACCCAAATTAACTTAATTTTGTTATAAGCGAACTAAAACTAATTAACTTATGAAATCTGCTTCTCTTTGTTAATTGGTTTATGGACTGTTCTAGTACAAAGGCAGCAAACTGTTAAAATCGGATGACCAACATGATTATTAAACTGTTTTAGAGTACAAGAATTATTGTAACAGTATTAAATTTGACTCTTTTCCAAGCTTTTAAATCACAGAGGATTTGTGTTTCACCTAGCTGGACCATTTGTATGTCATGTTAGTCATTTTTAGAATTTTTTCCTGCTGGTAGAACCAGCAATATGATATGCCCCATATTTCCAGCTCCACTTCTCCCCTACCTGAGACTCTGCACCAATAAGGAGAAAGGAGCCAGTAATAAGAATGACCCAGATTGTGAGTGGTGACCATCATGTATTTGGACGTTTGCCTAGAATTTGCTGCATTGGGACAGCAGGCATGGCTCATTAGAATGTTTCATCGCACTTCGGTTCAAATTGTTTGAGCTTCAAGTTACTGAAATGCAAGCTGTATTTTTGGGCAGGGGTCTGGGAATGATGTTCAATATCTATTTCCTTAACTAATGAGATTTAATGATTAAGAATTAAACAGCAGAGTGAAGAAGAAAATTGAGTGAATTAGAACAAACTCAGTTATAGAAAGCAAAATGGAAGGGGAATATTGATTTTGAAAAGGAGAGAAAAGAGTAGGAATGAAATTCAGTATCAACTGTTCCTGATGCAGAAACATAAATCTTGTCACTGAGAAGTTATTAACAGTGTTTATTACTTGCCCTAAATTTTCCGTGATTTTAAGTGGTAAGTAATGAGTAAATGTTACAACTTCTTGGAACACAGAGGACGACAGAGGTTGAGATGCCATTTTTTTTTAAGCTAGTAGTGAAGTGATGCCAATTGCTTAAAAGCTTGCAGGAATTCACAATTCATAGGGTATCTACTCTGCAGAAGCAGCTGGATATTTAAATATTAATGTTCTGTGTTCAACAAAATGTGGGTCACTACCTTTCTTCTGATGTATGTTTATTATTGGTGAAACTCTGGTGTAGACTTGTATGACTAGGAACCCATATCAGTTTGCACTAGTGAAAAATGATTTTGGAATAATGTATCTTGGAAAAATATATCCATCTACCCTAAATGACAAAATAACTGTTGTGACATGGAAGTGATTTTAATGGCAGATTTTAGCTTATAGTTAGATCATCTTCTGAACAAATTTAAATGACAACCTTGATGTATTTGGAATACAGATATAGAGAAATTCTATCCTAATAATTAAACGATATCATAAATCTTTCCTGATAGTTAATTAAAACCATTAATTTTATTAATAAAATTTGAGGGGGGGGTGGTATATTTTGTTTAGGGCTTAGCATTCCAATATAATGGACTTAATTTTAGTAACTAATTTTCTATAGTTAACTTGCAAGATGATGGCTTTTGCTTTATTTCAAATCATGCTTTGTGCTTTGAGTCAAATTCCCTATTGTTAAGCTATCTCGGTCAGCAGTTTATTAAAGGGATATTTTAGCAGGTGATTAACAAAGAAAATTGCAGATAAGAAATAACAAAAAAACTAAACTGAAGTGGTTTGTCAGTTGGTTGAAGATTATAGCTTTGGATAAAAACTTTTTTGCAACTTTTCTGGCTGCATGGGAACATAAGAACAGGATTGGTCAATTTAGACCTTCATGCCTGCAGTATCATTTAATAAGACCATTGCTGATCTGAGACCTAAGTTTGTATACCTACCTCTTTCCTTAATGCTATCAACTTCAAATTTAAAATTAACATTTGGCCTAGCTTCATTTGTTATTGCAGAAAAGAGTTCCAATTCCTACCACCTTCTGCATATAACGTTATTTTCTAACTTCTACTAAAACACCTGTCTCTGCCCTTTAGACGATGCCCCTTGACTCAGATTCCCCAACTAATGGCAATATTGTCTCTCTATCCTGTTCTGCCTCGTGCTAAATACTTGGATAAAATAACTTACTGAATTCCAGGAAGTTCAATGCTTGTTTGTAAAATCTAATCTGTCAAGCCTTTTTAGAATTTTGTCTGTCTTAGTGACATCTCTCATTCAATCAAATTCTAGAGAACACAGTCCCAGTCTACTTAATCTTTTCTTAAGCATAAAACCCACTGTTCCTGGAATCAGTCTAGTGAATCTTTGCCACACTCCCTTTTCGGCAGTTACATCCTTCCTTGGGTTTTACAGAGGGGTCTTTCAAATGGTGTTAGTATCCTAATTGAAATAAACTACTCACTTTAGGTGACTACCTAAAATGCTTATCCCTACAGTAATAAAAGTGTATTAATAGTGGCTGCACTAATTAATCATGCAAAAGTAGTGTCTAAAATTGGTCCTTTTTGCTATTGATTTTTTTCTATGCCTTGTAGCCCAAACGGTTCATTTTTGGAATGGTTGGTTTCACGGTGAATAGTAATGAAATGGGATGTTGGCTGCTGTAGAAATAGTACGTTTACATGCAATGATTCTCTGGATTGTTACACAGGATACTTTAGTTTTTTATGTAGTGCATTGATGAAGCAAAAGCAATGACATTCAAATTGAGCTGAAACAATGCATTAGTATAAGCTATGTGGGTCATACAAAAGCAGTTAATTTCTGATCAAAATATTTTTCTTCCAATGAATTATGAAATGAAAAATAAGTTAGCAAAAAGATCCAATGGATGGCATTGCATTCAATCTAACAGGTCAATGCTACTATTTAAGCTCTGCAGGAACTTGCCCTACCTTATATCAATGGATTATTTTATTCCATTCTATTTATTTAGCTTCCTTTTAGAAAGTATTTCAGGTTTTCCAAATAAGGATTGAATTACACTTGTAGCTGAACTCCACAATGTATCCAGTCCAATGAAAAAAATCATAAAATAAACTCAAAGAAACACAGTTACTGTTAATTGTACGATTAAAATTTATGTAATCATATGCTCTGTCTTATAATATGCAGGCAGCATCTGCAGTGCTGAAAGTGGGCCTTTGGCAGGAATTTCATGATATAGCTGTAGCAGCTGCTTGCTTCACTAACAATGAAATCTACTACAAAAAAAATGTTGCTGACCTGGTGCAATCAACCATATGGAATGTTGCTTCTTGTTGTGACATTTATAACAAAAGGCTCTGAATTCCTTGGATAGGGGAGCATAATTCAGTAGTTTCATCTTTGTGAGGGCAAGAATTTGGCGTGGGCTCTATTTGCTGGATTATGGCCCAAAAATAGTTCAGTGCATATCTGAGTTAATGCAGGCATCTCAGAATGCCAGCCACATAAATCATGGAGTAAATATGAGACTGCAAGTGATAACACTGATTGTTCAGCCCACATTAGTCTATCCATCACAAAACACTGTACAATCCCAATTACTCCATGTAGGTGTTACCTAAGTGAACCCAGAATTTTTCACCACCTGTATTTGTCATGGAAGTTCATTCCAAGTGTTGGTCACTCTGCACAAAGTACCTCCTCATTGTAAATTACAATTATCTTTCACCATACATATTCTATATTGCATTTCTTTATGAGACCACATCTCTCATATCTCACTCCCAGGTTTAAAAGCACAGGTCTCCCCAGTTCTTCATTTCAGGACTCAGCCTTCCAGTTCCCCTTTGCCCTGCTTGGGGCAATTGAATGTGCTCTACAGTGTGATTTGATAAGAGGACCATGCAATTTGATTATGTTTTCCTTTGGCTTTTACATAACTATTCAGCTATGTGGTCCATCTTCCTATTAGCTTTGATAATTTCTATTCTAGTTTTGTGGATATGTCTAGCATGGAGTTCAGTAAAGTGACCGAGGAGACTTACTAGACCCTATGCTTTGATATTTATCTTTAGCTGTTCTAACATATTCATTAAATTGGTATTGGTTTATTATTGTCACTTGTACCGAGGTACAGTGAAAAACTTGTCTTGCATGCTGTTTGTACAGATCAGTTCATTACACAGTGCATTGAGGTAGCACAGGGTAAAAACAATAACAGAATACTGAGTAAAGTGTCACAGCTACAGGGAAATGTATTGCAGGTAGACAATAGGGTGCAAGGTCATAACAAGGTAAATACATTTGCTGTTTAATTTTCTATTCTCTGTGTACTACTCCGCATTAAACTTAAGCTTCCATTTATTTACCACATCATTATTCTGAGCTACTTCCTCCAATTGTGCTTCTCTTCCCATTTTAGTATTTCAGCATATTTGTGCACCTCAGTTGGTAAATAAGTTAGAAATAGTGGTTATCTCTACAGCAACCCTGATACAATTGCCAGAAGCCACATCTAAAGTGGGAAGTATTTAATGAAAAGGAAATTGCAGAAGTGCTAATGGAGACTTTTGCACATATCTTTCAATCTCAGGTATGGGGGGGGTGGGTGCAAGTGTTATTATATTGAGGAAGTTTTTCCCTAGCATCTACATAGTCGTATGCTTTTGTACGCTTCATAAATTTGACATCCTCTGCAGCCTCTGGAGGAAAGAATTCATTCATATTATTGTTAAATGCTGAAGTACAGTGACATGATGTTAAGTAAAATTCACATCCTTTACAGCTTGCAATCAAATCCAAATCCTGATCCTTAACATCTGTAAATTACTGGGTCTTCATTGTCTAAAAGTGTAGTTATCATATCAAATGTTCCTGCAATTTAATACAATAAACAAATCTTTTTTTTCTGTCCAGTTCCAACACAGGTCTTATGTGTCACTTAATATGCACCCAATATCAAAGATCACTGCAGAATATTACGGCCCCCTTGGGATAGCGCTAGTCCTTGACATGTCCCTCACCTACCTCCTTCCACCTTAGATCTAGCAGGTGGATATGCACTATCAGCAGCAGAAGGACGTTGCTGGAGATTGAAGGGAAAGTTCCTCATTCTCAGATACCCCCACAGGGAGTGCTTTCTTGAGCATCTTTGAATTGTGAGGGGAGGAGAGCCTATGACATGGAAAGTTAGGAATAGTGAAATATTTCTGTTAACTGAACAGAAGTTTTATTTCTGGGCCATCTGGGCCTTTTACAACAAAACTCCTTAAGGCTTTTGGATTGGCTTCTTGGTGCAGGCCTTTGATTAAAATTCCTCTCAGATGGATGTAGTCAGAGCATCTTTTACACATTTTTTCTGTATTGGCAACCATCTTCCATTATTATTTTTTCAAGATCTAAATGTATTTACTGTGTCTTGTTTTCATACTGAGCATTGTTCTCTGGTCTTACTTAAATAAAAGTGATCCATAGATCATATAATCATTACGAAAATAATTCAGATATTTAATTACTATTATGATGTTGGACAGTTGTTGCATGAACCTAAATTTTAAAAACTTCACTGCC
>JAUZTB010000087.1:28705965-28723521 GCA_034780895.1 Rhynchobatus australiae | reverse complement strand
AAGTAAGTGGTTTCATCAATCTCCTAAATTGCTTGTAACTTTATTAAATGTAATTCATTTTCCATGGCACTGCAGAGGTGAATTTTAGATTGCAATATTGCTAAGTACAGCTCATTTCCAAACCACCCTGAGAAAGTGGACATTAGAAGTTACTGCCAAATAACAGTAATGCAACGTAATTTAAAGTAGAACAGAAGATCTCTTGGCAACAATCGCAATGAGAAAGCATCATAAATCACTTGGATTACCATCCACTTGATAAGAGGACAGACATTGGCTATTGTAACTACTTAACTAGGCATTAATGAATTAGTTACTGCATATTGGGAGCATCGACTTCAGTAGGCAATGGTACATTATTAAAAATGGACAACATTGAATTAATTCAATTAACTAGCAGTAAATGAGTGAAACCTTACTAGAAGTAAAACAGTGAAGCAAAATGAGAATGGCCAAACGGGATGGGGAGATGATGGGCAGATAATCCAAAAGTTACACATTTCTAAGATTTTAATACATTAGGAACACAGTTGATGTGGGAAGTCTTAATTTGAAAGCAGATTTTTAGCCTGGAATTTATGGATGTGGTGAGCAACTTCTACTCTCTACCATTTGAATTAAATCCATATTTGCTTATTACGGATCTTGCAAGAGCAGCTTGCTGGATGAAGTGTTTTGATTATCAATGGTGAAGTCTCGTGTTGAGGCTGGGCCTTCACTGCACAAATTACGTGGAAATTTACGTGGAGAGGCTCAGAGCAAACCTCAACCACAAAAATGTCACCTGATTGATAAATTATTTCTCCTGGCCAAGCTAGCTATCAGAAATGTTTCTGATTTTCAAAAACATTCGTAATCCATTAGAATTTAAATTGTAAAATTAGAACATTTGTAAACAGTTAAGATATTTCAACTAAAAAGTAGATTTCATCCCAATCAGCTGTTCATCGCTCCATTGAGTCTTGGGTGTAAGTGGTGAGAAATTGTTAGTTTCCCACTTTGCTGCTAGTCTCCATCGAGTATAACATCTGAGCATAGCCAAAACAACAATTGAATGGCTGCAGGGGAGTTAAGGACAAGAATGAACAGGTATTCTGAATTCGCTGGCAATTCGACATGGAATTCCAGGTACTTCCAGGGTCTAAATTGAATTGATTTTGTTATTTGACAATCTGCTGGCTCAATTGCATAATTACCAGCAATTTTCTTTGGACCTGTGCATTAGGCAGTATTTCAAAATAGCTTCTCATAATAAAAATTACCAAGGTATCTATTGGTCACTTGTAGATTTCATTGTTGCATGTTTTAAAAAAAAGTACTTTTAAAAACATTTGGTACACCACTTCTGAACACAAGTTAAATAACAAACTTTAAAACAAATCATTGGAACTAAGTTTCTGTAAACATTATTTCAAATGGATTGATAAATAATTACTAAAGATTACTTGACTCCATCTATGGAGCATGTGTGATCTGACCAGTGTATCAATCTATTCATAATTCATAAATGTCATTGCTCCTTGGACAAAAATATTACAGCCAATTTGCATTACTGCACCTCAATTCAGCAATTGTGATTTTCTATGATAGTCCAAAGTCACATCTTGGTTATTTTCTTTCTTGGCTTCTTCCTTTATTTCTCTTTCCTCTACAAGTTAAAATTTTTTTGTAATCTAATTTTTCTTTTGTCATAGCAAACATTTAAACTATTTCTTATCTCAGATCAGTTTAATTACAAGATTATTACATCTGTGAAGGGGAAAATTTTGTCAAGCTTTTAAGGATGAAGTTTGAGGTTTTAATCTATTTAGATTGAGAAAAATCTGTAGTATCCCAATGGGTTGACTTTCTAAAGCCAAATTTCGATCCACAGAATTGTATGAAAACAGTCCATAATTAATACACCACGTATCTCATGAGTCACTCAAAACTGTGTATTTAAAAACTCAATTGGTAGTTGACTGGTTTATACTTTTTAAATGGTATTGTGTTAAATAAACAGCATTATTCTGCAGCCTATTAACCTTTATTGTGCTATTCTTTCAGGGGAGTGTATGTTGCATTGAAGATCATAAAGAACATTGCTCGATACCGTGATGCTGCTCGCTCTGAAGTACGTGTACTTGAGGAACTACGTAACAGGGGTGCTGATGCATTGTAAGTACAAATTTAAATGAGCATTATGAAATATTCTCTACAGTCATATTTGGTATTTACAATTGGTGTTTTGGTACACTGTGCCAAAGAAATTTGTGTAGGAGGCAGTTTCTTGTTATCTTTTTCCACACGTTAAATTGTCTTGGTTCGAGTTCATACCTAGAGTGCAAATGTTTTTTAATTTGCCTTGTCACTTCTGGATATCTAAGGTTTATTTTGTCTCTGTATATACCTTGGGGTTTTGTTTACGTGGACAAAACTTGGATTTAAGAAATGTTATTGCTTTTAAAAGCATAGTTCAGCCAGGTTGTTAATAAAGTTTTTACTTAGTGTTGCTATGCTCCCTGAAGAGCCTTGTAGTGGTAAATTATTCTATTGGATGTTGCCTTGTTGTGCGGCAGGATACATTAACCCCAAGAAAAAATTGGAATGTATACTCTCCATTGTATCAACTTAACTAACATTCTCTGTTTGCTTTGAAGCTTCAGTTGTTGCATGCAATTTTCAGACATACTATGCTATTTTGTGTTTAGATATTGAATAGTGGTTTAAACTTTTCAACTGTTTTGGACTTTAAGACAATGATTTTGATGGGAAATTTTGTGGCATTGTCCTAGCAAGTATTAGGCAACTTGGATTTAATTAAACTTTGTTTTATCTTTTTGAGCCTTAAGTAGTTCCAGTTACCCCATTAGTTTATTCTCCCTCCTTTCCAAAAGCTAGTGATCTGAGATGTTTCATAAGTATGAAAAGAAACTCCATTTTGCCTGCCTGAGATGCTCTTTAACTCATAAGCCTGAAACTGAGTGTCATGGAACAGTGTACCTGTTGCAGAAATTTGAACCTGGTTCTGTCTGTGATACTGATTGCTGTATAGTAATTGGAAACATGAAACTAACAATGTTCTTCAATCCTTATTGTGCTACCCACTTAATTTTGGTTGTGATAACTAATCCATTACAGTGAGGATCTAATGTGAAACGTTTTTAAGCTCTAACTATGAGCCCAATATCAATAGTGGGGAAGATGCTGGGAAAATCCTGAGGGAGAGGATTAATCATTTGGAAAAGCAGAGACTGCCTGTATGGCTTTGTCAAGGGCTTATCCTGTATGGTCAAATTGATTAAATTCCTTAAGAGGTAACAAACTGTATTGAAGAGGATAGGGCAGTAGATGTGATTTACATGAGCTTTAGTAAGGCCTTTGACAATTCTCGCATCACAGACTGGTTTGAGACATTGGGGCACATGGGATTGAGGTCAATTGAGAAAACTATCTAAAATAAGTTTGGCAATAAAGGGCAGGTTTGTTTTGCTGTGCCCCAGGCTTTCGCACCTGAGGGACATCAAAATCAAATCTTCTCTTGGAGCAAAGAAGAAAAAATATTTGTATAGAATGGAAACTACAAGGAGAATTTTTCCTGCAGTGCAGTGTTAGCTATTTGCCATTGTTGCTTTTATCTTGGTATTTTAATGTATGATAGATTCAACTTACGAGCATTAACTCTAGCAAGAATTAAGGAATGTGCACTCCAAATTGAAGTAGTTCATTTCTTGGACAGTTATTCTATGGATTATATCCAAAATAGTTGACTTGCTATCACTATCATAATGTGAATTATTCTAATTTGCAGTGGATGTGTACAAATACTGGATTGGTTTGATCATCATGGACATATTTGCATTGGGTTTGAACTACTTGGACTCAGTACTTATGATTTCTTAAAGGAAAACAATTTCATGCCATTTCCAATGCATCATATCAAGCACATGGCTTATCAGATTTGTCATGCCTTGAACTGTGAGTAAAACTTGTTACTAGATTTGGGTGGATGGGAAATCACTTGATGGTATAAAATTCTACATGTGTGTTTAATCTGAATTGGTACTTGTGTAAATCTATATTCTTTGTATGCAAGAATGACTTTTCACTGGGAAAATGTAGTGTTTTTCTGTATGACACACTTTGAAAATCTGTGTATTAGCCCTTTTTTGTCAGTGCATAGCCAACATGATTGAGCACAAACTACTAAAGCAGATATAATTTTCAAGTATAATGGATTTGAATTTGGTAGAATAATTCTTTACAAGATGTGACTTTCTAAATCATTTTTTTATTTTGCAAGTGACGTCTGCCTATATTTGTTCATATATTTGAGTCAGTCATGAGTCACCCTCAACTTTGGAGCTTGAAACCACGCTCTTGAGTGGCATGTTATACAATGCCCAAAAATATTGCTGCTTTATTAAAGGGGTTGCTTTTAGACATTGAGTAAAGACAGATGCAAAACATCTTGTGCTGTTATTTGAAGAGCAATTCTGGTTTCTTGTCCAAACACCCATAGTTAAAGGGAATTCATATTTTTACCTAAAGTTACAAATAAAATTTACTTTACTTTTTGAAACATAGTGACAGTAAAATAGTTATTTTGAAATTGTGAGAACTAAAAGTTAATTGTGAATACAAGAATTTTTCTAGCAGTTTATTTATCTTGAACACTTTTTTGTAAGCAGTTTTGGTTTCCAATAAGGCTGTTGCTCTCAACTTTGTATATATAAAAAAAAATTTTCTCTCCCTAGTTTTGCATCAGAACAAGCTTACCCACACAGACCTCAAACCTGAAAATATTCTTTTTGTGAACTCTGACTATCACATAGAATATAACAGTAAAACGGTAAGTCAGGTCCTGTAGTTTAACCCTACATGATTTGTTTAATAAAGTTTATTTCACTTCTGTATTAGCGGTTTTAACTGGAAAGTAATTCCTGTATCTTAGAAACATGATGATAGAACAGTGATAAATCCAGATATCAAAGTTGTGGATCTTGGCAGTGCGACATTTGATGATGAGCATCACAGTACTGTGGTATCCACCAGACATTACCGTGCTCCAGAGGTCATCCTAGGTTAGTACGTTAAGAAATAATTATCTTGAACTTTGTTAAATATTCTAGAGCTTTTGCTAATCAAAGATTTTCCTCTTTCAAGAATTAGGATGGTCGCATCCATGTGATGTCTGGAGTATAGGATGTATACTAATTGAATATTACCTTGGTTTGACATTGTTTCAGGTAAGAAACATTTCGCTGATTTACTGGGGCAAATATTTCAATATATCGGTATGCCTCAAATTACTTTGTTCTGTAGATGATGCTTTTAATGTTTCTTCTATGGGGAGTCATCTCTGAGTGCATCTAGGGTTTAAAAAAAACTTGCACATGATATCCAGCACATAAACAGGCTATTCGGACCAACTAGTCTATGCTAGTATTTGTGCTGAACTAGAATCTCTTTGCATATTCTCTCAGTTAAGTTCATCAGCAAAATTCCTATTCTGTTGTCATTCATTTACTAGTCAGCCGCCTTTAAGTGTTTCCATTCTATTTGCATCAACTTGTTCCACTGGTAGTTCTCCCCACTCTTAACTAATAATATTTCTTCTGAATTCCACCTTGGAGTTCTTGGTGACAATCTTTTATTCAAGGCCTTTAATAGTACTCTTCTCACGAGTGGGAAGATTCTCTCTGCTTATGCAATCAAAACCTTTTATATCGGACCATTCCTCATCCTTTCCTCGTGAAAAGACCCAGCCCCTTTTGTTCTTGGAATGTATGCTGCAGCATTTGTCATCCTTGTGAATCTTTGCACCCTTACTGACATGTGGCAACCAGAACAGTTTGATGCAGCTTTTCTATTGTCTCTGCCAAGAAATAAACTTGTGCTTGATTTGCTTTTTTAAAATGGTATGATAATCTATAGCACTACTTTTAGTGTTGAGTGTATATGCACTGTGATATTCCTTTGTCCCTTACTCCACCTAGATTTAATCTACATGTGACCTTTCTACCAAAATGTACAACTTAGTTATCTATGGTGAACTTCATTTGCCAATTACTTGCCCATTCTGCAAGTTTAATGAGGGTAAAGATGTCTTATTAGAATTGTACAGGATCCTGGTAAGACAGCATCTGGAATATTGTGTACAGATCAGTCTTTTCTACTGGCAGGTTGTACTTTGGAAAAGGGAGTGTAATAAAACTTTACCCCAATGATTCCTGGGATGGTGGATGTTTTATGAAAAGTTGAGTAGAATGGGTCTATTTTTCTGTAGAGTTGAGAAGAATAAGATCTCATTGACCTTGTAAAGAATTTGTTTCAATAAAAAGATGATATTTTCCCCTTCAGGTGTCTAGAATCAGGGATCACAGTCTCAGAATAAGTGTCAACTATTTAGAACTGAAATTAAAAGAAATCTCTTCACCTACTGGATAGTGAATCTTTGGAAATTTCTTGAGTGTTGTATAGTTCAGTTGCTGGGATATTCAAAGCAGTGATAGATTCCCTTAGTATCCAAAGATCTATGAATATGGGATTGGTGTAGAAAGCAGCACTGAGGTTAAAAGATCAGCCATGATCCTATTGAATAGCAGAGAATGCACAATAGCCTACTGCTGTTTCTTTGTGCTTAATGTTTTTTTTTACTTTTCTTGTTCAGACACATGATAGCCGAGAGCATCTTGCTATGATGGAAAGAGTACTTGGGCCTATTCCAGCTAGTATGATTAATAGAACACGGTAATTATTTATTTCAAGGAATTTTTTTGGTCTGAAGTAAATGTTTGCATATGTCATTAAAATCTGTTTTTTGTTCCCTGATTTTTTTTAAGGTCTTGAATTTGTTTCATTATGTTAGCAACTCTTCCAGAATGGTCTAAATTTCCTTTTTGTATATAAATTTTTATGCAATGTTTGAATAATGTGCACTCAAGGTGATTAAACTTGCAAAAGTAACTGCTAAAGGGACAATGAAAAATTCATTGTGCAGTGTTGAACACAATTGCATTTATCAGGAGGGTTGGCTTGGGTATTGAGGACAGTGATGTGGGGCCTTTGTAGTAAGAAAAATCGGTTTTCTCTGGGCTTTCCAAAAGTTCCATGGTTGGAAAATTTATTTCTGTTCCCGTCTGTTAATATGAATAGGATTTTTTTCTATCCTAACCCTTCTGAATTTCCTGTTTAGTACTCACATTTTTGTGTAAAAGTTCAAACATGTCACCTGAATTGTAGGATTTGATTTGGAGGACATGCTTCCAAATTTGAAACTACAAAATATAGTGCATTCTTTATACTCCTAAAATGGGTTAGGAACCTACTTGATTAACTGCTATTGGGAAGCAGATAGCCTAGTGCTATCTAATAGCAGCTCTGCTGCAAAGTTTTTTTTGTCTAGACTTTGTGGAGGTAACTACCTCCCAAATATTAATATACAGAGGTTTTATTGGCTGTAGAGTGCTTTAGTACACTGGTGTGAAAGTTGATATTTGTACTTTGTTACTTTCCTATTACGGGTATTTACAGAAATTCCAAGATTATCATCTCTTTAGAATTGAAAACAAGTCACTTTTTGGCAATGTTAAAGGGGTTATTGATTGCTTAGCATGGTGCAATAGAGAATCTACCAAGCTTATTCTCTTCTACCTGTAACAGAATATTCATGTTCTCCTCCCAGATAGTGTTGTAAGACAAGCTTTTGTTAGTCTCACTGCTAGGCATGGAGTGCAAGGCTTGCTGCTACCCATATTGCAGAGATGCTGAATGACACTTTTGAAAGAAAAGTTGACTCAAGTCACTTTGTCAGAATCAGATTTATTATCACTGGCTTAAATGATGTGAAACTTGTTTTGTGGCAGCAGTATAGTGCAAAAACACAATTTAAATTATAAAAATAGTGGATAAAGAAATAATGAGGTATTGTTCATGGACTGTTCAGAAATCTGGTGGTGGAGGGGGATAAAGCTGTTTCCAAATCATTGAGTGTGAGTCTTCAGGCTCTGGTACGTCCTCCCCAGTGGTAGGTAGTAACAAGAGGGCATGTCCCCAATAGTGAGAGCCCTTAGTGATGGATGTGATGTCATTAAAGGTGGGGAGGGTTCTGCTCATGATAGAGCTGGCTGAGTCTACAATCCACTGCAGCCTCTTGTGGTCCTGGCATTGGTGCTTCCATATCAGGCTGTGATGCAACCAGTCAAAATGCTCTTGGGCAAATTGAGGTATATGCCTATTACTGATTTTAGTTTCTATTTGCAAACAGTCATTACTGCTGTAGATTTATTTGTATGTGATCTTGGAAATGTTTAGTGTATGTTTAATGTACCAAAAAAATCCACCATTGCAATTCTGATGAATGTAGATAATGCAGATTTATTTCACTGGATTGTTTTCCAGTCTTATTCTGCATCTGGTAACCTGAATCAGATGTTACCATGTATGTTCATGACTTGAATACTAACAGTAAGTGTTTTTTAGGAAATCCAAATATTTTCATCATGAGCGGCTAGATTGGGATGAAAATAGTTCTGCTGGACGATACGTTAGGAAGCGCTGCAAACCTTTGAAGGTAGGCATAGTAAGGCTATAGCATGCTTTTTTAAGTGGCCTATTCTTGGTCTGCATATACAATGTACATTGTTGCTAAAGCTCTGAAGCCTGGTTTAGTTGATAGCCTCTATTTGAGGTTATGTATTCAAATACCAATCTAAATATTTTATTTGCAGGAGTATATGATTTGCCAGATCTCTGAACATCAGCAGCTTTTTGACTTGATTGAACAGATGATGACATATGAACCTTCAAAAAGAATACGGCTAGATCAAGCATTGCAACATCCATTTTTTTCACATTGAGAGGAGAAGGGTCATGGCTTACAAAATGAACTGTTTTGTATAACTTGTAAATTAATTTTTGACATTCTTCATAGGAGAATGACTAGACTGTGTCAGTCTGTATTCAAATTGTAAATTTTGAAATGGAAGTGTTTGTAAAATTGTCCATACTGTAAGGTACAAATTTACAAGATGCCATTTTTTTGGTGTTGTCATGTGGGCATGTGTTGACCTTTTCTGGAACCACTTTTGCTTTACAGTACTATAATTCTTGGAAAGTTTGGGAAACATTTTCTTAAACTGAAGGTTTTTGTATTATACTACCTCATTACTTGTTATGTAAACATTAACATCGTGCAATAAAGTTGTAATTTTTATTGTATTGGGATTTGTTTTTTATGAAATGAAATTAGTTTCCATTCACAGGAAAAAAAACGAGAGGAATGAGTGAGTCAGTAACCTTTCTAATCAAGTTAGATTTGATTTATTTAAAATTCCAACAGTTTTCAATACTTAAGAACGGCATCACATTTCAAGAAAAGTTTGACTCATTAAATGTAATTGAGTCTTTGTTCCAGTGTTTACAACCTTCTATTAATGGGCAATGGGGTAAATTACTACTTTTATTAGTTTACACAATATGATTGAACTGAATTTGAATAACTTCAATGTAGTGGATATCTGGGAAATGATCGACCTGCTTGTATTTCAAAGCCACCATTCACTCACGGGGTGGGGAGTTGCATTCCTGGAAAATGGTACCTACCATGATTTTCTGTAACATGAAACCATGTCAGCTTCACATGCATCAAGAAATGAGAGTTGCAAAAGTAAATTTTTATTTCAAGTTTTTCATATCCCATACTTTTTGATTTTGACTTGTGAATTCTGTAAGGGCAAATTTCTATAACTGGAGCTTGATGTATGACAGGAATCACCTGTATCTCTAGTCCCTTGAACTCTCAAATTGAGCAGTGAGGTCGAGTTGGCAACTAGGCTGTGGGTGCTGCAGTTCACAGGCTCTGACTGACTGAAATAGGAGGCAAAACTGAGTGGAGCTTTGACTTCTGTCAAAGATATTGAATCTGAGTTCATCTTCTGACTTTCAGATGCCCTTCAACCTTTTTAAGAAGCAAATTTTTAAAATAAATGATTTCAAAAATTGAATGTCATTTTAAGAATAATCCATGGGCCAAGCACTTCTATTGAATCAAGAATGTCAAATCCAACACTCTAGTTTGGTGTTGGATCTGCTGAACTTGTGAATAGATTCTTGAGTGGCAGAGCGTAGTGATGGGGTCAGCCTTCAATTGGATAAAAGTTTAACAAAAAAACATTAAGACAGTCCTGTGTAATAAATAAAGTGCTATATTCTGGAGATATCCCATAAACATTTGCAAAATTGCATGCTTTAGCAGAGTCAATGTGGTTTGAAAAAAGGGAAATGTTTTTATGGTGTTGTTAGGGGGTCAATTAGACTGACATCAAATATCATTAGCTGTCTTGTATCTCATGAAAAGTTAATATGCAGCTTGTACTGAAGCTATGGTTATTAAACCTGAAGCAGATAATCCAGAATGTTCTGGAGTTGGTAATTAATGTTTTTGATAAACAAGAACATCAATCAGCAACCAAAGGGCAAAAATTTAAGGTACATGGAGATTTTTTTTTGAAAGATCAGGGAGTTGAGAATAATGAGGATCTGGCACAGGCAATGAGTTGAGGCCTTGTGTGTATATACTAGCTTTATCAGTTCTCCCAAAGTACATAACCTCATGTTTTCCAGGATTAAATTCCATCTGCATTGATCACCCATCTTACCTATTGATCTGTAGCCAAAGACTACCTATCTGCAGCCTGCTCCCTACCAACAACACCATCAATGTTCATGTAATTTGCAAACTTATGAAGTATACCTCCTAAATTCAGATCCAGGTTGCTGATATATCTAGCAAATGGAGGATACCAGTCCCAAACCATGCAGTACACTACTGGTCACGGGCTTCCAATCACGAAAGCAACACTTGGAAATGGGGAAGATAATTTTCAAATCAGGCACTGGCATGCTGGACATGGGCTATGCATTGGTGACTTTCCAATATGCACAGATGTTCCTTGCTCCAGATGCAAACAATTATTATATAGAACTATAGCATTTTATATTGAATTTATTCAATTTTTTAGTGCAAAAAAGTACCAGTGACACCTACTGTAAACCAATGAGAGAAATTGTAAGTGGTCAGCATAAGGAAGGCCATTCTTTGACATTTTCTGAACATTCCCACATGAAATTAATTATATAATATTGCATTGGCATACAATGACTAAATCATTTTGGCCTCACATCAGTTTACTTTGATTCATAATTTGACTTGGCTCAGATAATGGATACAGATTTGCTGCAAATGTCTAAGGGGGATCCAGATGGACAAGTTTCTAGGGGATATCTGTATCACATACAAAATCAATGTTGGAAATTCTCTGCAGGTTAGCCAGCAACAATGGAGAGAGAAACAGTTTATGTTTCAGTAGACCACCTTTCATCAGAAGAGATTGCCCCTCTTAAATCATCATACCCCACTCATTCTTCCACCCTACCATGCTTTTAGCCTAGTTTTATATTTAATCTGTTTTGTGTTATGAACCAGCAACAAAAGAAACACACTGTCATGATTCAGTGTTGAAAACTACTTTATTAATAACTACTAATGATAAGAAAAATAAAAGTAAAAATGTTAAATCTTGAACATTAACCCCAAAGCTAAACTCGTAGTGTGTGTATGGCCAATTCCCAAACTCCAATTCCAGGAATGATTCTTAAAGTTCAGTTCAGCAAGCCAAAAGGTGAAACGTGAGCCAAGGCTCTACAACAACCACCGTTGTCTGAAGATAAGACGTAGATGTAGAGAGAAAATAGAGACTAATTATGAAATCCAAATGTTCCACGATGGAACTCATACGACACCTCAGTGTTTACTCAGTAGTGACTTCCTCACCCCGAAAAGCATCTGAATCATGGCCGTCCACACAAGTACCTGTTTCCTTCTACGGGCCAACAACAAAACGGACTCCACTTCTTTGTTCCGAAGTGTCTACCACACCCAAAAGCATCTGAGATGTGGCCATCCACACCAAATACCTGTTTTCCTCTATAGGTTAACAACAAAGTGGACTCCACCAGATTACTCCCAAAATCCATACATGGATTGTAGGTACTGTTTTTCATCCATCGATACAGAAACTAGCAGGCTGGTGTCTCTCTCTCCTGACTGACTTCTTCGACAATGTCACGACATCCTTTATCTTCTGTTGCCATAAGCACACCACACACACACACACACACACGATGCCCTATCTTAAAGGGACATTCACCAATAGTAACCTAGTCCATAACATTTGTCACAAGAAGGTACAGATGAGATATTACCAGGATTGGGAAATGATAGTTGTAAGGAGAGAATGACTAGACTGAGGCTGTTTTCTTTGGAACAAAGGAGACTTACATGTGGTGTGAAAAATTAAGAGAGGCTTAATCAGGGTGAACAAGAAGAAATAATGGGAAAATAGAACCTGCGGGTGGCACAGCATCAGAGAACTGGGTTCAATCAGCTAGGTTCAACAACACAGATGCTGTCTGCATGGAGTTTGCATGTTCTCTGATTCTGTGGGTTTTCTCCACGTGCTCTGTTACTTCCCACATCACAAAGGCATATGTGTTGGTAGGTCAATTGGCCACTAAATTGCTTCTGGTTTGTGGGGTTGAAACTGAGGAGACTTAACGTTTGACACAGACTTGGTGGGCTGAAGGGCCTGTTTTCATGCTGTATCTCTGACTTCATGAGCTTGATAAGGTAAGATATCTTTATTAGTCACATGTGCATCAAAACACACAGTGAAATGCATCTTTTGTGTAGTGTTCTGGGGGCAGACCACAAGTGTCGCCACACTTCTGGCACCAACATAGCATGACCTGTATGTCTTTTGGAATGTGGGAGGAAACTGGAGCACCCCAGAGGAAACCCACGCAGACACAGGGAGAACATACAAACTCCTTATGGATAGTGGCTGGAATTGAACCTGGGTTGCTGGCACTGTAGAGCGTTATGCTAACCACTTTACCACTGTGCCCGTCCTAAAAGGTGAAAGGATTGGAGGAGAGTTGATAAAAAGAAATTCACCCAAAAAGTAATAGAAGTCTCGAACACACATCCTGAAGGGTTGATTGAAGCAGAAACTTCAAATCAGATTTGAAAATCAAATTTAAAATTAGATTTAAAAGGTACCTGGCTGAACACTTAAGAACTATAACCTACAAGGCCAAGGACAGAGAGCTTGGGAAGTCAGAGTAAATTTTTTTTGAAGCAACACAGGAAATGCTGGAGGAACTCAGCGGCAGCATCTATTGGAGGAAAATGGACAGTTGGCATTTCAGGTCTAGACCCATCATCTGGACTGGGATACTACACAATCCAAATAAATTTTGGCCTGGATGGATGTGATAGGCTGAATTGACTTTTGTGCTGCAAACTTCTATGATTTATTGATTGATACTGCCTCCTTTATGATTAATCTTAATTGGTAAATGTTATATTGGTTAGTGACATGAAGGTTGAATGGAACAAATTTTATGGATCAACGTCTCCTTTTTCTTTCCATATTAATTTATGTATATAGTGCCAGAGGAGTGAAAATAATTAATCCAAATATATATTAATCCACAAGATTGAGGATACTCATCTCCTCTCCTCCCCTCCTCCATCCTTTATTTCATGGTCCACTGTCCTTTCCTACCGAATTCCTCCTTCTTCAGCCCTTTGCCTCTTCTACCTATCACCTCTCAGCTTATTACATCTTCCCCCCCACCCACCTACCTTTCCCCTATCACCTGCCTGCGTGTGCTCCTCCCCCTCCCCCCACTTTATTCTGCCTTCTGCCATCTTCCTTTCCAGACTTGATGAAGGGTCTCGGCCTGAAACATCGACTGTTTATTTCCCTCCTTGGATGCTGACTGACCTACTGAGTTCCCCCAGCACTTTTTGTGCATTGCTCCACAAGATTACTGTGGTTTCTATTACTAATGCCTGCCAAAAACTAAGAAGAATTAATGTTGTATCTGGTGCTTGTGCACTTTAGATTTCCTTAAAAATAACAAGATAGAACAGATTGTGCAGTAGTTTTTCTATGTTCTAGAAATAAAAAAGAAAATATGGTGGTAAACAGATATAGGTGGAACCAGATGGGGAGGCAATGATGGGCGGCTGGAACCAGGTGGGGAGATGGGATAGGTGAACAAAGGGAAAGGAAAACTGTAGATGGATGAGTGTGTCTGGGAGAAGAACACTGGAGGTGTGGGTTACCTGAAATTGGAAAATTCAATGTTCATACTATTGGGTTGTAAGCTACCCAAGTGGAATATGTGTTATTCTTCCAGTTTGCATTTGACCTCTCCATAGCAATGAAGAAGGCCGAGGACAAACAGGTGGGTGTGGGAGAGTTAAAATGACATGCAACATGCTCTGCAAAACAATCACTCAGTCTACACTTGGTTTGACGAATGCAGACAAGGCCACATCGCGAGCACCAAATGCAGTAGTAGAGGTTGGAAGAGGTGGAGGTGAAGTTCTGCCTCACCTGGAAGGGCTGTTTAGGTCCCTGAATAATGGTGAGGGAGGAGGTGAAAAGACAGGGAGGGGTGTGTGGTGAGAGATGAGTGGATCAAAGACTTATGAAGAGAGTGATCCCTGCAGAAAGCAGAAAAGGGAGGAGAGGGGAAGATGTGACTGGTGGTGGAATCCCATTGGAGCTTGTGGAAATTGCAGATGGTGATATGTTGGATATGGAAGCTGGTGGGGTGAAAGGTGAGGACTATGGGCGCTCTATTGTTGTTCTGTCTGGAGGTAGATGGGCTCCATCATCTATGGCAGAGGGGAAGGCACGTTTCTGGAAGAGGGAGGACATTTCAGAAGCCCTAGAGAAAAAGGCCTCATCTTGAGAAAAGATGCAGCAGTGACAGAGAAGGGCTGGCATCCTTACAGGGGGTAGGGTGGGAGGAGTGTAGTTGAGATAGCTGTGGGAGTCGGTGGGTTTGTAGATTTCAGTGGCAAATCAGTCTCCAGAGATGGAGACCGAGAGATCCAGAAAAGGAAAAGTGTCAGAGAGGAGACCGAGAGATCCAGAAAAGGAAAAGTATCAGAGATAGACTGGAATCGTTTACTTTGGAGTAGAGAAAAGGCTGAGGGGTGACCTGATTGGGGGATACAATATTATGAGAGGCATAGATAGGGCAAATATGAGAAAATGTTCCCCTTAGCTGAGGTGTTTATGGCCTTAGGGCACAGGTTTCAGGTAAGGTGGTACGAGATTTAGAAGGATATTATAAAGAGGATATCCAGAGGGCGGCTGAAACCTGGAACGCACTGCCTGTGCTGGGAGGAGGGGTAGTGAAGGCAGATACTCTGACAACATTTAGAAACTATTTAAATGTACACTTACAAATGCCAAGACAGAAGATTAAGGGCCGCATGCTGGAAAATTGAGTTAATATAGATAAGTATGTGATTGCTTTATATGAATAAGGTGAGCCGAAGAGCATGTTTCCGTTCTATATGATTCCATGACTGTAAAATTTAGACCGCACTTGGTGGACCAATCAGATTCTGCAGGGAGGGCAGATGAATGGACTCAGACCCACATTAACCCCTCCTCCGTCGTTGTGGCCGCAGGCGTGGGCAGCTGGGGGGGGAGGATGTCTCCCCGGCCGCTTGCTCTCCTTAACTCGCCGTTGGAGGGTGACCGAGAGTCAACAGGTCGACGGCAGACGACCGGGAGGCGGAACGCCGCAACAACATCGTGTTTTAATTGCGGGTCGTGGGCGGAGAATTACTTGCAGCGGCGAATCCATTAATTTTCCGATGGGTTCTTCGAAATGACTACGCAGTGGAAAAATAATCAATTCGACAAGCCTGGGCAACACAAACCTTTAGTATTTTTCTCTTCGCTGTGTGTGTGAATCCCCGTCACCACGTGAGAAAGGTGAATTTGGTTGGAAGGTGTGCACTGTTTCACCGTTACGCAATTTTGTTGCATTCACTGTGGGGAGGGGAAATATCTTCTGGGGCTTCAACGGTTTAAATCACTTTGAAAGTTATTTCCAAAACCATAATTGGCTTCTTGCATTTGATCAATGGTGTAAGTTGATGCACACTTTTACAATGAGAGTATTGTGATGTTAGTGTGGTTTCACATGTGTGCCAGCACAGGGTGGGCGTGGTGTATTTTCATTATGGGAAGTTAACTTCACATGTAAATATTCTACATCTGGCCAGAGGGAATAGAGGTGGGGAATCTATTGCACCATTTATTTTAAGCATTGGCTAATCGCAGGCAAGTCACTTATTGTCGGAACTTGACAAACGTAAAACTTTCTATCTTCGGAAAGAAACGGTGCATTTAACGATCAAGGAGAATACATACAACTGTTAAGGACAGTGGGCATACTGAAAGGAAATCGCAAGGCAACGGCGAGATCTTTGATTTAAAAGTGCCAGAAAACTTGAATTGCTTCTTTTTGATTTTTCTAGCGACAGAATTTGTTTGTTTTTTTTTTGGCTCGTCTTTTTTTTTAACCCGAAGAAGTATTTCTGTTTGGCGCAGCAGAAGGATGGGCAAGAATCATCAGTCACTCAGACTTGGAGAATGTAAAAAGCAAATGGTACCCACACCAGATCCTGCAGCCTGTTTCAGGACACTGCTGACACTAGTCAGTTTACTGCTATCTGTCGCTTCTGTAGGATTTTGTTTGTTATTAAATGTTAAGACGACAGTGTTGCAAGATAAAGTAAAGCTATTGGAAAATCAAAAAGGAAGCATTTCATTGCAAGAGGCGCGAAACAATGCAGATTTGTTGTTTGTGCTACAGAAAAGAATCGACCAACTTCAGGAGGTAAATGAATGCAGAGTGACTGGGGGTGTAGAATGTGTCTCGTTACCGAGACTTGAGCGTAACATGTCTTTCCACTTCTTTCCTCGTGCATTTCGTTCCTGGCTGTGCGTCCTCCTGCATTCATTCCACTCTCTCAATTCTTTGCAGTGAAACAAAATGCGGTTGCTTGATGCTTGCAAATTTAAAAGCAATAGCTGAGTTTACCCTTGCAGCTTTGCCTATTGTCATTCGTAATCAGACAGGTACACTAGTATCTACTTCATAGGATTGCCGTTTTGTCTGAATATTCGTGACTTTAAAAAATGAAACACCGAATACATAATGAATTTATTAAGCTTTTGCTCCTTTGTTTTAGTCTAGATTAGAAACATTTTCCACAAATACTTTCCAAATATCTTTTAAAACTTGTGGAAAAGGTCAGATAGAAGGGAAGTTAATTCAGAGGAAGAAACCATAGAAAAACTACAGCACAGAAAACAGGCCATTCGGCCCTTGTAGTCTGTGCTGAAACATTATTCTGCTAGTCCCATTTACCTGCACCCACCCCATAACCCTCCCGTCCATGTATCTATCTAATTTACTCTTAAAAGTTAAGATTGAGCCCGCATTGACTACATCACATGGTAGCCCGTTCCACTCTACCACCACTCTTGGAGTGAAGAAGTTCCCGCTGAACCTTTCCCCTTTCACCCTGAAGCCATGTCCTCTCATATTTATTTCTCCTAATCTAGGTGGAAAGAGTCTACTTGTATTAACTCCGTCTATGCCCCTCATCATTTTGTAAACCTCTATCAT
>JAUZTB010000087.1:28561425-28573835 GCA_034780895.1 Rhynchobatus australiae | reverse complement strand
TAATCTTGCAATCTTTGCCTTTCACTCTTACTAGAACATGCTGCCCTTGAATTTTTACTAACTTTCTTTTAAAAGACTTCCACTTATCAGTTGTTGTTTTACTTGCCAGCATCTCTCCCAATCTACTTTTGCAATGCTTGTTTTTACGGTATTGAAATTATTGAAATCAGCCCCCCACCGTCCCCCAATTCAAGATGTTAACTTGAGGACCAACCCTATCCTTTTCCATAACTGGCTTGAAACTTACAAAATTATGGTCACTGTTCCCAAAGTGTCCCCTCCACTGACACTTCCACCATCTGCCCAGTTTCAGTTCCTAAGATAAGGTCAAGTACTAGTACTACCCCATCACTAGAAGAACTCCCTGCATGTTCTCTCAAAAAAAAATTCTTAACAAATTCCACCCCATGGAAGCCCCCTGAACTAAAGGCAATCCCAGTCAATACTGGGAAAGTGAAAATCCCCCCACTTCTATAACCCCATTGGTCTTCCATCTTTTTGCGATTACCTCAGAACTAGAGTGGCAGTGTGTCATCCCCGACCACTGGATACTCTGCGAGACAAAAATGGGTTTCTGCCTTATTCACTTTCCAAACATCCTCAGATATTTTGAACTTCTATCAATTTTGTCCGCACGTTGTGGAGAAGGATTCAAGAATTATTTGTAAAATATTGTCTGCGTACCTCTTAAAGGTACCATTCTGTTATGATAGATGTGCATTAAGTTGGTTGCACTCTGTCTGTCTGTAGCCCCTTTTATTTAAAATTGAATGGCTATTATTCATTTCGGATATAAACTGCAAGTAATAAACCTTCAACACAGACTGTGGAACAGTCGAAAAATGGTGCGGAGAGAAAGCATTCTCAGCACTGCTCTAAAACAATGGAAAGAGACTTAAAAAAAAAAGCAGGGCGGTGTGTAGTTTGATTCTTCTAAATTAGGTAAAATTACTACGTTATCATGTTACATAACTCGCTTGAAGTTGAGGTGCAAGGTTATTTCTGAGTCACCCGATGACCCTCTGATTCAAACAAGCCGATTAGTCATGATTGATGCCTGTAAATGGAAACATCTTACCCTTGTTTCCTTGCTTGACCAGATTCTTCAGTAAGTTCCATGGAGTCATCCTGTACACTGTTGGTCACTGGGATATTTTCACTGCAGGTAGTCTATCTACAACTACACAAAATATAAAGTCATGTTCATGATGTTTTATCCAGCATTAAAACATTAAGGGTATTCATAAAAAGTTGAGAAATATAAAGTTAAACAAAAACTTGAGGAACCATAAATCTTCAGTTAAAATTAAAATTTCGGTGAAAACATAAACATCCAAGAACTCAGGATCAGGATAAAGTTAGGTGCCGATTTTTATGCATTAAATAATAAAGAAGAAAAAAGTGCTCATCATTAGTGTCTATCCATTCGTTTTAATTTCTGTTTGTATCCCAAACAATCCTAGCAAGTAAAAAGAAATACAGCTTCCAGATGTTCTGAATGTGGGACATGGAGCAAGTTGTAAAGAGAGTGTCACTTTTATAGTTAGGGTTTGGTCACAAATGAAAACCCACCACCACCAACAACAGCGAACAGGAGGACAGTACTCTAACGGAGGAGATTTATGATATACTGAGGGATGACAATGTTTTATTTAGTGTCTGCAACATCATTTTTTAGGAGGAGTGCTGTTCAGACAAATTTCCACAAATTGCCTATTAATTAACAAATTTATAAAAGAAAACTTGTTGTAAATAATATTGTTTCTTTGCTGTCCTTTCCCGCCTCAAATAAATACTGTTTCCGTGTGACCTACCATTTTTAAGAATCAACACATTCACAACTGGTTTCACAAACATACGTGTCAGTAGTCGGAAACTCAACAATATGCTCGGGGCACGAGCCTGCAATATCATAAAACAGATTATCCTTTATCTCTCGATCTTAATTGATAACATAAGTATGAGAGTTATTCAGTCAGTCAATTTACTCTTTCTTTAATAGAATATGTGAATTTTGAATATTAATTTGTAAATCGGCAATATGGCCAAAACTGAAATGATAACTGTGTTGCAAGAAATAGGCCCCTTTATACTTTCTTTCTCTTCGGCATTTAATTTCACATGAAATCAGTTCTAAAAGTAGAGATATGTTCCATCCTGTTCTTTTGTTTAAAATAAAAGTGACATGTAGGAGGTCATCAAGTCTACAATGAAGACTATGAGAAAGAGGACAATATCAAGTAAATTCTGGAGCGAAGTGGTAACCTTTGTTTAGCTGAAGCGACATACAGTGATTTCATACTCTTTCTAAATAAATTGAAGGCAGATGTTTGCAATTGTACTGCCTTCCCTGCATCGCTGCTATGTCAAAATCACTTTGCAACGATGGGACAGTGAGACCAACCTGGCACACTGCTGACATGAGATTTATGGCAATTAATTTTGCTGACATTTTGTTTCCCTCACCCTGGAAAAAATGAACTAATGAATGAAATACTTCAAGAACTTAAGGTTTTCTATCACAACTAGATTCTGAATTTTACCCTTGACATAACTTTTTTCCTGTTGAGTGATACCCAAGAATATTTTTCAATTTCGTTTTAATGTGTGCATGTGTGTCCGATATGACATTACCATGGTCTCTACACCCCTCAACTTGTCACTAATTGCAGAGATCTATTTTAGTGAGAGGAAATAAATACAAGGATTTCCCATAATTTTGCCTGTGTTAATGACTGTGGAAATGGAAAGTGTCAGCACTGTTACATGTACTAAAATTATCTCTTCCAATAAAGTGAAGACAAAGATAATTCTAGAGGATGTTAATAGGAATGAAGCATGGTGAGATTCTTGAGCAGGAGACAGAGCTAAAAACATGAGTATGAGAAAAGATGAGAAATTGCCATAAAGGCCATTCCGCCAATGGAGCGTTATGTTCCATCGTGCAAAATACTGCCAGCTCATGAGGCTCCAATTGGAAGATTCCAGAAAAAGCTCAGTTGTCATTACATTCATCCTCAGTAAGGCCATGGACAACTTTTTTGCAAATAAATACACATTCTAAAGGGATAAAGAGAGGGACAGTAACTTAGTCATGATGGTCATGTCCTGCTTTTGGTGTCCCAATAAAGTCAATTTAATTTTTTTATCCCATCTTTGATTTTTTTTGCCTTTCTCTATCCTTGTCAGCATCTTTCTTGCCTCCCTTTCCCTGCTCCTTCCAACTCTCCAGGATTTCTCTTTTCTGCCGCTCTGGTATCTAAAACATTCTCTGTTCCTCTGTTGGAACGTGTGTCTTCAGCCTTAAACTGCACTGCCTCTGTAACTCCATCTCACTATTCCACTCCTAAAGGCACATGTCTTACTCCTAGCTCTTTTGATCTTTCTTTGTACTGGCCTCTTTTTAATCTGATATTGTGTCAGTGAGTGTTTTGGGTGATTTTTTTTTACAATAAATACAGATTGTATTTTTTGAAAGAAATACGCACACATCCTGGCACAGGTTGTCTTAATTAGCATTTTTACCCTGCATCTCCTTCCTTGCACCATTGATTCCTTCTTTATGAAACACATTAATAATTATTTTCCCCATTTCTTTTTACTATTTAAACAAAACAGTTTTTTTTCTTTCCTTCTGCATTTTTGACTACTCACATTGGTAAAGATGGAATCCCTATATCAGGAGATTTGTCTTTATTTGTGTAGATATCTAGATAAACCTGTAGTGTTCCCAGGGGAAAGGAGAGAGAACAGCCGACCATTTCTAACTGTAACCTGTACAAATAAGACAGTTTACATCTGAATTGGAGGGGAACCAATATCCTCGCCAGGAGGTTTGCTAAGTGATACTCAAGAGGCTTTAAACTAGAGTGGCAGGGGGATGGGAACCACAGCAGCAGGGCAACAGGTGGTAGGGTTGAGGGCAAGAAGGATGGTATAACAAGTAAGGCTGAAAGAAAGGCAGCAAGGGACAGGCTAATAAACACGGTGGGACTGATGGGCTGAAATGTGTATTTCAATGCTAGGAGTATTATGGGTAAGGAGGATGAACTTCGAGCCTGGATCAGGACATGGAATTACGATGTTGATGCCATTACAGAGACCTGGTTGTGTGAGGGACGGGACTGGCTGCTCAACATTCCTGGGTTTTGTTGTTTTAGACATAACAGAGAGGGGGGTAAAAAAGATGGAGGGGTTGTGCTACTGATGGGGGAGAATGTCACAGCAGTACTCAAAGAGGACATATTGGAGGGCTCGTCCACAGGGGTGTTTTGGGTGGAGCTCAGTAACAGGATAGGCGCAATTCCACTGATGGGATGGTACCATAGGCCTCCCAATGGCCACCGAGAGGTGGAGGAACAGATATGTAGACAGATTATGGAAAAGTGCAGAAACAACAGGGTTGTCATAGTGGGGGACTTTAACTTCCCCAGTATTGACTTGAACTTCTTTAATACAAGAAGCCTGGATGGGGTGGGATTTTTTTCAGTGCATCCAAGAGAGATTCTTGAAACAGTTTGTGGAGAGTCCAACTAGAGGAGAGAACATACTGGACCAGGTTTGGGGGAAATTATCCAGGCCAAGTGACAGACCTGACAATGAGTGAACATTTTAGGAATAGTGACCACAACTCATTACGTGTTAAGATAGTTATGAGTAAGGATGAAATCAGATTTTGTGGGAAGGTACTAAATTGGGGAAGGACAAATTACGACAGGATAAGACAGGAGCTAAGGGGCATTGACTGGGAGCAATCGGACAAGTCCACGTCTGACATGTAGGAGTTGTTTAAAGACCAGCTGATCAGAGTTCAGGATCGACATGTTCCAGTAAGGAGTAAGGACAAGGACGGTAAGGTAAGGGAACCTTTGATGACCCGAGAGGTCCTAAATTTAGTCAGGAAGGAAAAGGAAGCATCTGTAAGGTTTAGGAAGCTAAAATCAGTCTGGGTCCTTGTGGAATATAAAGGTAGTAGGAAAGTGGTCAAGCAGACAATTAGGGAGGCCAAAAGGGGCCATGAAGTGTCCTTGGTGAGCAGGATCAAGGAGAATCCCAAGGCATTTTATACCTATATTAAGAAAAAGAGGATAACTAAGGAGAGGATAGGTCCACTAAAGAATAAAGGAGGGAATTTGTGCTTGGAGTCAGAGCAAGTGCCTGAGGTACTAAATGAATACTTTGCACCAATATTTGCCAAGGAGAAGGATTTGGAGGATAGTGAAGGCAGAGTGGGGCATGCTAATGTGCTGGGACATTTTGAGATTAAGGAGGAGGTAGTGCTGAGTCTTCTGAAAAGCATTAAGATGGATGAGTCCCCAGGACCTGATGGCATATATCCGATAATATTGAAAGAAGCAAGTGAGGAGATTTCTGGGACTTTGGCAAAGATATTTGTGTCCCCACTAGCAAAAGGTGACTGGAGGACTGGAGAGTAGCAAATGCTGTGCCTTTGTTCAAGAAAGGAAGTAGGGATAATCCAGGTAACTATAGGCCAGTGAGCCTCGCATCAGTGGTTGGGAAGCTATTGGAGAGGATACTGAGTGATAGGATTTATGCGCATTTGAAAAGGCATGGCCTACATAGGGACAGTCAGCATGGCTTTGTCCAGGGCAAGTCACGTCTTACAAACTTGATCAAATTTTATGAGGAGGTGACAAAGGAGCTTGATGAGGGTAAGGCAGTGGATGTTATCACATGGACTTTAGTAAGGCATTTGACAAGGTCCCTCATGGTAGGTTGATTCAGAAGATAAAGATGCGTGGCATCCAGGGTGAATTGCAAGTTTGGATTCGGAACTGGCTTGCCCATAGAAGACAGAGAGTAGGGAGGGAAGGCTGTTATTCTGGCCGGAGGTCCATCACCAGTGGTGTTCTGCAAGGATCATTGCTGGGACCGCTGTTTGTGATATATATCAATGATTTGGAAATCCCAGGGTAGAAATGTCAAACACCAGGGGACATGCTTTTAAGGTCAGAGGAAGAAAGTATAAAGGTGATGTGAGGGGCAAGCTTTTTTACGCAGAGTGGTAGATGCCTGGAGTAGTTTACCAGGGGTAGTAGTGGAATCGGGCAGTTTGGTGGAGTTTAAGAGGCTTTTAGACGGATGCGTGCCTAGGGAGGGGTCTGGATGATGCACAGGAGGAGGACATTTAGTATAAATTGGCATCAAGATCGACGCAACATCATGGGCTGAATGGCCTGTCCCGTACTGTACTGTTCTATGTTCTAAGTCTGGAGGCCAGAATTCCTGCATGGATATTAGCATACATATGGTTGGATGTGTATGTTGACATGCATTCTCACATATGCACATTCCTCCCTGCTGTCTGCCATAGTTAAAGTTATCTTCCACCATCTGCTCCTAATGGGCGAAGAGTTGCTCCTCAAATCGCAGTGTGAGTTCTATCACAGTGCAGCAACTCCCAAGAGGTATGCAGTGAGCAACATCAACCACTATATGTGGTCTTACTGACTTTGCCAAAACCTTTCTCAACTGAGAAGCTCCATGGAGCATCTTCCCCAAATATGGCTGCCTAAGAACTGTGTCTATCTTTGGTCTGCTTATAATGGCATGCAAGTCCTGACCTTGACCAACATGGCCATAACTGACCCAACCGCACTGCAAACTAGTGTCAAGCAATGCCGTAATATTACCTAAACATACTTCTAAGTCTTTTTCACTGATGCACATACTTGGACACTGAACTCTAAGTTATTGTTGACTTATGGAAACTTGTGAGAGAATGAAGCTTGCACTTATCAAACACAAAGCACAAGTCCTCTACCAAACTGACCCGTGCTATACAAATCTATAAACTAAATACTAAAGGGCCAACCCCACAGGGAACCAAGAATGGTGAACTTAGCAACGGCAGAGACAGTCACCTAAAACCACCAATGCTGTCTCCACAAAATCACCCAAATCCTTTAGCAAGATAAGCAAATCTTGTTTTCTCTCTTTCTTGCTTGCTCTCTCAAGCCTCTGCCATAGTCGGTCTGTTCCCATGCCATCCCTCTTCCTAGCAACTGTCTGAAATTGAACCAGACTGCTGCCATTTCCCACCTCAGTGATATCGCACATGCCTCCGTTCATCTACTGCTGAAACTTGAAACATCTAAAGCTCTCTGCTGCCCTTGCCCTGATACTGAGCATCTTTGCCCATTACCCCTGATCTGCACTAGCTCCCAGTTAAGCAATAGTTCAGCTTTAAAATTTTCATCCTCATTTTCAACTCTCTCTATTGCCTCATCCCTCCCTACCTCTGTAGTCTCTTCCAGCTGTAAACCCTTCTGAGTTATCTGCAGTGCTCTAATATGCTGAATTTAATGCCCCCATCCTTTCCGTGGGCAGCTGTCCCTACCACTGGCAAGGCACTAAGCTTTGGAATTCCATTCTAAACACTTCAGTTCTTCCCTCCTTTTAATGCTCTTCATTACTTAAAAATTTTTAAGTGATTTCACTCCTTTGTTTTGAAAGAGAGCAGCATATGTAACATTTATGTTTAATTATGTAATGAGGAACAAAGAAATATAATACCAGCAAATTAATTGTTAAATGAGAGTATAAATCCAAAAAGATGAACTTTATTATGAACACAATGAATTCTCTGCACTTTCTCTGCAGACCTTTTTGCAGGCTTTTTTTCCCAGATGATCCAATCAAGATCGTCAGAGCTCAAGGCCAGTACATGTTTGATGAGATGGAAAGAAGATACCTGGACTGTATTAACAATGTTGCTCATGGTAAGAAAATTATTTATTTGGATGGCAATTTGGCACATCTGTAGAAGTTGCATTTTAATTCCCGATTGGCCAAGAACTCAGTGTAGAAGAGTCTTAGCATAACCCAAGTGCTGAACCCATGTTATCTGTGGTTTGCTGGAGAGGTGAGGTGGCTGCAATTGGCCTCCACTTCTCAAATCCACGGGATATCCAGCCTCCAGTGCTGTGTATGAACACTGAGTACACAGTTTGGTTGTAGTGCACCCTTGTGTTTGAACAGCTGCCTGCACTTGATATCTGAGAAAGAACAATGCCTTTTGATGTTGCCATCAAAAACAATAATGGTCATCTTGCTTACTTTGGCTAATGTACCTCGCCGTGGTCTGTTGAAGGAGCATTATTTGGTGGGGCAGATTGGAGGGGCCTGGTGACCTACTCCTGTTTTCCTGTGTCCTTGTGTAATGACAGATTGGGTTATCCTGCATCAGAATGGGGCCAGCATCTGCTGGAAGGGAAAATGGCAAAGAATTGAAGTTGGTAAGATGAGAGATCTCCTAGAAATAAAACCAATTTAAACATAAGCAAAAGAGAAAAGGCGGCCATAGGACATATCAAACTAAAGGAGGAGATAAATCGGTAGGAATAAATGGAGCTATAGAAGCAGGAGTATAAAGCAACCATTAAAAATAAATTGGATGGAACTAATATTAAAATTAATAATGTTTTATGTTATTATAAAAAATTTACGCAGTAATATTTTCCTTTTTGGGATCAGGGTATCACTGTCAAAGCTGGCATTTATTGCTCATCCCACTCAGTTCTGGTGAGCCACCTTCTTAAACCACTGCAGTCCTGGTAAAGGTACTCCCGCAGTGCCATGGGTGCTTTCCCTTTGAATCAGAATCAGGTTTATTATCACTGACATGTCATGAAATTTATTGTATTGCGGCAGCAGTACAGTGAAAGACATCAAGACATAAAAGTTACTATGCTATAAAATTAAATTGCGCAAAAGAGGAATAATGAGGTAGTGTTCATGGACCCTTCAGAAATCTGATGGCAGAGGGGATGAAGCTGTTCCTAAAACATTAAGTGTGGGTCTTCAGGCTCCTACACTTCCTCCCTGATGGTAGTAATGTGAAGAGAGCATGTCCCAGGTGGTGAGGGCCCTTAAAGATGGATGCCATCTCCTTCAGGCACTGCCTCTCGAAGGTGTTGTCAGTGGCGGGGAGGGTTGTGCTTGTGATGGAGCTGGCTGAGTCTATGACCCTCTGCAATCTCTTGTGATCCTGCATATTGGAGCCTCCATACCAGGCGGTGATGAAACCAGTCAGAATGTTCTCCACCTCTGTTCATCTATAGATATTTGCAAGAGTCTTTGGTAACATACCAAATATCCTCAAACTCTTAATGAAGTAGAGCCGTTGGTGTACCTTCTTTATGATTGCATCAATGCGTTGGGCCCAGGATAGATCCTCTGAGATGTTGACGCTTGCTGTGGTCTCCTGATAAGGAAGTTGAGGATCCAGTTGCAGAGGGAGGTACGGAGATTCAGGTTTTGAAGCTTGTTGATTAGTACTGAGAGGATGATGGTATTGAACGCCGAGCTATAATGGATAAACAGCAGCCTGACATATGTTTTGTTGTCTAGGTGCTCCAAAGCTGAGTGGAGAGCCAGTGTGATTGCATTCACTGTAGACCTGTTGTGGCGGTAGGCAAAATGCAGCAGGTCCAGGTCCTTGCTCAGGAAGGAGTTAATTCTAGCCATGACCAACCTCTCAAAGCACCTCATCACAGTAGATGTGAGTGCTACCAAGCGATAGTCATTAAGGCAGCTCACCCTGCTCTTCTTCAGCACCAGTATGATTGATGTCTCTTTTGAAGCAGGTGGAAACCTCCGACTGCAGCATTGAGAATTTAAAAGTGAGAGGTTCGTAGTCACGGTAGAGTGAGGGATAAACCAGGCTATGAAGTTACAAGGTGCGGTGGTGTACATTCTGCTGCTGCTAGTGGTCCATGGCATCTCATGGATGCCCAGCTTTGAGCAGCCACATCTGTTCATAGTCTCACCCATTTAGCACATCTGTAGTTCAATGGAGGGTTTTCCTGGTGTGATAATGGGACTTTGTCTCCACTTCTACCAGTGCTGTCAGGGACAGATGCCGCAGGTAAATTGGTGAGGACAAGGTCAAGTAGGTTTATCTGTCCTGTTGGTTCACTCAGTATCTGTCACAGATTCAGGCTGGTAGCTGTGTCCATTGGGACTTGGTCAGATCTGTCTGTTGTGGTGCTCCAAACCTTTCTTGGTGACAGAATTGGAGTCCTCCACCAAGAGATCCTGCTAGTTTCAGTGTTTCTTCCAAGTGTTGTTCAACATGGAGAAGCACTGACTGATCAGTTGAGGGAGGATGGTAGTTGATAATGAGGAGCAGGTTTCCTTGCCCAGGTTTGACCTGATTCACGAGACTTCATGTGACCTGGAATCAGTGTTGAGGATTCCAAGGCTACTTCCTCCTGGCTGTAAACCTCTGCCACCACTTCTGGTGAGTCCGTCTTCTTGGACGGACAGGATGTACTTGGGCTTCATGATGGAGGAGTTTGGCACGACGTCTTTAAGATATGATTCTGTTAATACAACTGTGTGTGGCTGTTTTTTTGTCTCACCCAGTTTAGACACCAGTCTCCAGTTTAGTGAAGTGGATTTTGCAAGTTTAACTGAGCTGGGGATGACTTTGCTGTGTCTGGATTTTGTACCTAGGTCAAATGCCAGGTTTCTTCATGGTTTAAACATTGCAGAATGACACAACTGAGTGGCTCACTAGGACATTTTGGACAACACTTAAGATTCAAAACTGTACACCAGAACACGCTGCGCTTTTAGCCAAGTTGTTCCAGTACAGTTACAACATTAAGACATCTACCCAAAAATATGGAAAAGAGGGGTGGGTCTTGGAATGGGGTGGATGTTTCCCCTTGTGAGAGAGTCTGGGTCTCTGTTTAAAAGTCAGGGGTCATCCACGTAATACCCAGACAAGGTGAAACATCTTCTCTCAGACTTGTGACTCTTTGGAATGACCTTCCTCCCAGTACATTGGAGATGGTGGACATGAGGCAGAAAAATGTATGAGGAGCAAAGAGGTGAAAAAGTTACCTAGGGTAGACAGGAATGTGTGTTTGAGGTTGCAGTCAGATCAACAAGCAAATCCCTGTGCACACTTGGCTCCTCTGGGTTGAGGGAATGGTATTTCCTTGAGTATAAAGTTTCAGTGACTTCCCTAATGCAGCAAACTGCAGGATGTGGCACAAACCTGGAATGATCTGGAGGCCAGGAAGCTGAGAGTTACGATGACCCTGCCCTTCACAGGCAAATTGTTCCGGGGGTGTGTCTGACATTGTAGGACAAAGAATGCAGTGTGAGTGGTGCTTTAAATGGTTCTTTAAGAGGAGATGGGTTAGTAAATCCAGCTGTTCTGTGAGTAATAACAAATGTTGGTTTTCAGACCAGTGAGGTTTAGATTCTTACCACAGACGGTCTTTGCATGTTGCCTACCTCCTTGATGTCATTTGGGATAATCTTACATTGGAGGGAAGAAAGATGCTGGGGCAAAAACAATCCCTCAAAGATCAGGGGTCAATTTTCCAACTGGACACAAATGGGCAAAGTTACTCCATAGATGCTGCCTGACCTGCTGAGTTCCTCCAGCGTTTTGTGCATTACTTCAGAGTGTTCTGATGTACAGGGCCATTTTAGGAGTTTTGTGAATGAATTTCTAGGCCACTCCCTCATCCAATGCAACTAATATCAAATCCAACAAAAGAAAGATCATGGAACATACATTTTAATAAGTTCAAATTTCTTCTGCTTTGTATTTAACTGCTGGTAACAGCTCTCAGGTTTGGGGAGAGGGAGGAGTAGTTACAGATAAGCTGCATTGAAAGGGGAACAACACAAAGAGAAATATTTGTGGATGTTGGAGGTCCAACTTCCAAAGGATAGAAAAATAGGGGGCCATGCGGGAGGGAAGGGTTAGATAGATCTTAAAACAGGATAAAATGTCAGCATAACATTGTGGGCCGAAGGGCCTGTACAGTGCTGTAGTGTTCTACGTTCTAAGCCCAGGGACATCACTGCAGGAGTTCCTCAGAGCAGTGTCCCAACCCAACCATCGTCTGTATCAATGAACCTCCCTTCCATCACAAGGTCAGAAATGGGGATCTTTATAATGACCGCATCATATTTAATTCCATTAACAACTCCTCGCAAAACAAAGCAGTCTATGCTCACGTGTAAAAAAAATCCAGGCAACATTCGGTACAGATTAATAAGCTGTAAGCAAAATTTGTGAGATACAAGTGTCAGGCAATGGCTATCTTCAAAAACAACTTTGCTTGATATTCAATATCATCACCATCTTTTTTTAACCAAAATAAACTTTATTTGTAATAAAAGACAAACTATATACAATAATAAAGCAATAATAAAACAGTGCAAACCTTTACTTTTGTGTACAGATCAATTATTAGTGTTACTTTTGACACAAACCACGGCACCCATGCCACTCGTGTGGCTCCCCATATTTACAAAGTTTTCAGGGGCTTCCTCACCTGACCCTGCCCCTCCCTCTCCTGTGGCAGAAGAACCCTAAACTGTCGTCCTTCCCCACTGAGCCCTTGCGTTGGCTGCACCCA
>JAUZTB010000087.1:28459310-28472656 GCA_034780895.1 Rhynchobatus australiae | reverse complement strand
TAAAAGGTTCAATTGTCTTTTACCCTCTGCGTCTTTCGATTCAAAAAAGGAATAATGTGGCAGCAGAAAGGAACTCCCTGGGTCAAAATTTAAATAAATATCTTGGATGTACAGGTGTGAATTATAAGAAAAGGGAAATGAAAAGCAGAGCGTGACAGGATGGAGAACAATGAGTTTAACAGTAACATTACATCAGTCAATAAAGTCAAATCAGCAAAAAAATAATAAAATGTTAAATTTAGACACCCTGAATGCACAAGACTTTTTAACAAGTTATGACACAAGAAGAGATAAATGGGTTTGATCCAATAGTTATAATGGAGTTGTGGTTTTGTCTTGACCAAGATTAAGGACAAAATAAAGAGACACAAGAGACTGCAGATGCTGGAATCTAGAGAACACACAAAGTGCTGGAGGAACTCAGCAGGTCAGGCGGCATCTACGGAGGGAAATGGACAGTTGATGTTTTGGGTCAGGACCCTTCATCTGGACTGGGTGACAAGTCCCAACCAGTCCAGGTGAGGGGTCTCAACCCAAAACATCGATTATCCATTTCCCTCCATAGATGTTGCCTGACCTGCCGAGTTCCTCCAGCACTTTGTGTGTTGCTAAGGACAAAATATTTCAGGTTGCTTAGAAAGGATGGACAAAATAGAAAAGGAATGGGTGAGGACTGGGAGTGGAAAAGGATTGAAGAAAACTTGTCTCAGATCTTGCAAATTATGCAATGTGTCAGCCAAAGTGCACACAGGCCCCCATGATCAGCCATGTGGTAATATCCAAATGTTTGGTCTTTTGTATCGTGAGGGATAACTGAAAGCACGAGCAATAACTCTGCATCTCTTCAGAGTGGTGTCATGGGCCTTCTACATATTTCTGAGAGAGCAGAAAAGGTCTTGGTTTAATTCTTCACCTGAAAGAAGGAAACTGCAACAGTACTCTGGTACCACATAAAAGTCTTAACCTAGATTTTTGTGTTCCGTGTAGTCAGACTTAAACCCGAGACCTCTATATTGAGAGGGCAGTGTGTTACCATTTCAGCCTTAATTGACAGGGACAAAAAAAAACACACGTGGGAGCAGTTTATAGATCCTCTAATAGCAATTGTAAAGCTGGACAGAGTGTTAGTCAGGAAATGAGAGGGGCCCACTAAAGGCAACACGATGGGCAAGAGAGGGTTTTTAATTTTATAGAGAACTTGACAAAGCAAAGCAGAGGGCAGTGGAGGATAAAACAGCAGCTGAGACTCCGGCACCTGTGTTTGTTCAAGATGACTGCTCGTGCCTTGAAATGGGATGGGAGAAAACCATAGTAGTGATTTCTTAAAGCAAGGATGTCCCTATTGAGCAATTCTTTTGATGATTTAGCATTACGTCAAACTTTAGCACTCATCTGGAGCAGCAAAAAATGGGCAAAATCTAATCGTATGCTGCATCATTCCTAGTAAAGTTTACCCTGAAAGGCCAGCCACGGGAAAAGAATGGAGTCAAGATACATTGAGCAGAAAGATTATAAAGAGTGAAGATCAAATCAGCATAAAAGATGTAAAAGCAAAGGAACAAATATGTTGAGGAAGATATTGATTTTATTACCTTTCAATTGGATCACATAAAGCCTGTCTGAAAATCATCAAGGGTTCTTATAGACCTATTACATTAAAATTCTTAATTAAAGGCAACTGAGAAATTCAACTGTCTAAGGATAGCAACAGCCACCCTGGCTTTGGTTAAATTGAGGCAGTGTCAATACCCCAGATGTGAACTGGTTGAGTAAAGGACCCGTTTGGAGATGAACCTCCTCAATTCACATGCTCTCCATCACCAAGAACATCAATTTCCGCCTCCATGAGATCACTCCAACCTACCTCTCCCTCAGCTGCTGAAATCCTAATCCGTTCCTGTGTAACCTTGAAACCTGTTCACTGTACAATGTTCATTTACCTGCCTGCCATCTTGCAGCCTCTGGAAACTTGAGTTCATCCAAACCCTTGTCACCCATATCCTGACTTATTCTAAGACCTCTCCATTAACTCTTTTTCCATTCCATTGATGACTGTATTGGTGTTGATTCCTGCACTTCTACAAAACTTAAAAACCTTATTCTCTTTGCTGCCAATTTCCAGCCTACTTTCACTTTATATGGTCCATACTTGACACTTTTTTTCCTTTTCTTATCTTCTCTATCTTTATCTCAAGGATTAGGCTATTAGCCCATAGACTCCCACACCTATATTGGTCATACCTCCTCCCACCCTGCTTCCTGTAAGGACTCCATTCCCTTCTCCATCTCCGTTGTGTCTGCTCTGATGACAACACTTCCCACACCAGTAGCTCTGAGATGTCTTTCTTTCTCCTTAACCTCCCCTCTACCATAGTTGACAGGTCCTTCAACTGCATCTCCTCCATTTCCCGCACTTCTGCTCTGAATTCTTTCCTCCCAACTGGAACTAGGAGTCCCACTGTCCTCACCTCCCACCCCACCAGCCTCCACATTTAACAGATCATTCTCCATAATTTCCACCACCTTCAATGAGGTTCCATCACCACAGGCATCTTCGCCTCTCCTCCCCTTTCAGCATTCTGAAGGGACCGTTCCCTTCACAACTTCCTGATCCACGCTTCCTCTTCCACTATCCACTCTCAAAGCACTTTCTCATGCAACTGAAGAAGATACCACACTTACCCTTCTACCTCATCCGTCCCGCTGTGCAGGCATTGAATTTTTTTTTCCCAGGTGAAGCAGCAATTTTCTTGCACTTCTCCTAAATCTGCTGCATTCAGTGCTCATGATATGGTCTTCTCTGCACTGGATAAATCAAACTGATATTGGGCAACTACTTTGCTGAGTTCCTTTGTGCAAAAATGATCCTGAGCTTCCTGTTGCCTGCTGCTTTTAATTTTCCATCCCATTCCCACTCTGACCTATCTGTCTTTGGCCTCCTACACTGTTCTAATGAAGACCAATGTAAGTTCGAGGAACAGCATCTCATTTTCCACCTAGGCATGTTGGGACTCAATATTGAATTCAACAATTTCAGATAACCAGCCTTTGCTGTTTTGGCAGAACTGGCTACTTCTGATATAATGTCATCCACCTGTGTCATTTCTCTCTCCACAGACGCTGCCTGGTTTGCTGTGTATTTCCAGCATTTTCTCTCGTTTCAGATTCCCAGCAACTGCTGTATTATATACCAGGCATTTCCAGCAGAGGAACATACATATTAGGAGCATAAATAGGCCATTCGGTCCATCAAGTATGCTCTGTCATTCAATAAAATCATGCTGCTCTGATTGTAACCACATTTCCATCTATCCATAGTGACCTTTCACCACTGTGCTTATTAAGAATCTGTCTCCCTCTGACTTAAAAATATTCAGACTCTAGTTCACCAGCCTTCAAGGAAGAGAGTTCCAAAAACTCACAACCCTCTGAGAGAAAAACTAAATTCCTCATCTGTGCCTTAATTCCTTATTTTTAAACATTGACCCTAGTCTTGTGATTCTCTCATAGGAGAAAACATCCACTGCACATCAACCTTATCAAGACCCTTCAGGATCACATAGATCGCAATGAGGTCCCCTCTCAGCTCCAGAGGATACAAGCCTTGCTTGTCCAATCTTTCCTCATAAGACAACACATCTATTCCAATGGACCTTCCCAAAACTGCTTCCAACACAGTAACTATTCATTTATGCATTTTTGGTCCCTTTCCTCAAAGTGTTATGATGCATCTATAAACTGAAAGGTTAGTTCTGTTCTACTCTCCACTGATGTTGCCTGAACAGCCAAGTGTTTCCAGCACTTTCCATTTTTACTTTAATCATCAATCTGTTGGCCGCTGCATCTTCCAGCTGCCAAATTTATCAGCTCTTGAACTCTTAGACACCTTTACTTTGTTCCAAAAACACAAACTGCTGGAGGAACTCAGCAAGTTAGGCAAGATCCGTGAAGGGAAATGGGCAGTCTCTGGCGACCTACCTCTCACAAACCGGCTCCCACGATCGCGGGCGTTGTCGGAGGCCCCAAAACAAGATGGCGTGGGGCACTCCTTCTTTGTCGGGCTAGTGGAGCCCGCGCGCGGGAAGGTCACGTGACCTGCGCGTGACATCAGCGCGGGAACTGTAGTTATTAAAGGGGCAGCGCACCCCAGTCATTCATTCGACTCTTGGACTCCAAGCAAGTGTCTCGTTTCTTTATTCAGTGTAGCTAGCCGCTACAATATTTCAAATGCTGGTAATAAAAACAGAAAATGCTGGAAATACTTAGCAGATCAGAACTGATGCAAGTCTAGGACATAAAATGTTAAGTGTTTCTCTTGTCACAGATGCTGAGTGTTTCCAGAATTTTTTATTCTCTGAAGGTCTGCTGGAAACCCACAGTTAGTGTTGTTGACCTGTTTTACTCACCCTCTGCTCTGATCCAGGCCTAAACATTTACCACTACTAAATAGGTATTGGCAAAAAAAAATCAGCATAGGTAGATTCCTGGTTGAGGACACATCTTTTGTGCTGCAACGGCAAGTTTGTGTCACTTTGCTTGGATTTTAACTAACTGCTCTGGAGTTTCCCCGTGCTCTGGAGAATCCAGTTATTTCCCCGGTTTTAGTCTGATCAAATAGAAGAGATAGACACCCCAAAGGCATCCCTTCTTGTATACGATATAAAGAAGGGGAGCATGATATCAAAACAGAAGCAATCTTTGGGGACTGTTGCAATAATTTATTACTGAGAGTGTCTCTATCCTCTACATAGATTCTCATTCACCAGGATTCAGAGGCTAGGTAGGTCTCACTAAGACTTATTCTGATCATCAATGGCTGAAAATGTTGTGCTTTCCCCCTCTTAATCACAGTTGGGGTAGCACATCCAAAATAATGTCATTTGTACTAGTCATGATCTTTACAACTGGATCCTTCCATGCAGCATAAGATGACCATTAGTTAGTCAATTGCTCCCTGCCATGTTCAGAACACAATCCATAATAAAAAGAATAGTGGCAAAGGATTATTAACTGAATGCATATGCCACTGACAGTCCTATATGATTACCAGATTTAAATGTATTAATAGGAAGGGCTTTCATTCTCATCAGGTTTCAGAGTTAATCACCATTTCCTGGACATAAATGTTACATGTTCAGGAGCTGCCATGTTGGCTCAGAATGCAACAATCCATCATTTCAATACTCACAATGAACAGTTTGTATCAGAATAATGTTGTCATTGTTGATGATTGCAGCAGGCCTTCTGGGACAATAGTTATAGTAAAGGCTATACCACTAAAATAAGCTTGATAGACCAAACTATTGACATTCCCAAATTTTGTTTAGTTATCTTTTCAATAAATTTGTAATGGAAATTAATAATCACAAGATGCTTCTATCCTCTGAACTTTCAGAAGCGAGCTGCAATCTTCTGCCTAAAGTATTCCAAAGAAAATGTTGTCATCAAAAGTTCTTCTGTGAGCTTATTTGGTAAACTCACAAGAAAATATTGTCAGTGTTTAGTCACTACACAGATGTTTTCTCTTTTCTAGCACTTTATTAACCTCAATACCCTTCAATGGATTCTAAAAATAACCTTGTTTCATTGTCAATTGAAATACAAACTTGTTCCAGCACAAGTTTGTAATAAACAAGCTGCTTATTACAGTGTACAGTATATCCTCTCAATTCACTACAAGTATGCTGACTCTATGTAAATTATTTATCTTTAGTGTACTTGAAGGCCACCTGAACTTTTGTTTGTAATTGTTGATTCTCTTATAAGAGCAAATAATTTCCCGTTATTAAATTAATAATATAATTTTGTACCTTATAACCATTCCATCTGTACCTGCTCTCATATAATGCATCAACTATAATTAACTATTTCTCTGGAGCTCTGTTCTTTTGTCACATACCATTTTGTAGGTTCAGTAACTTCCTTAATTGTGCCAGATTTTTCATTCTTTTTTATTTTTCTTCTAATTGAGGAAGAATGGAATGTTCAAGCTGCAAAGAAGAACATTATTCTTAAGTGCAATATTTACAAACTCATGGTTAAATAGTCCACCATCACCAAACATACCTTCAGTAATTTTCATTAATTTCTGTAATGTTCATTTTGTATACTGCACTTTATCTTGCAGTCATTATATACAAATTTGCAAACTGTAATTTTCTCCAGGTAACTAGAATAGATAAATATTATTGAAAAGTAATTTAGTCCAGAAGAGCAGACAAGCCAACATTGAAAACGTCAATATATTGGAAGTTATGCTTATGAAAATGGGAGCCCAATGGATAATAGTCTGCTGTTCTACATGTAACCAAAATTGTATCTTTCTTAGCCAATTAAACAGAAAATTGTATTTACATGTAAATACACAGTAAAATATCCCAAGATTTTTAACAAAATATGTTCAGACAAAATCCTGTGCTATGTTCTCTCCTGAGAATCCTATGAAAATTCAAACAATCATATCCCAATAGAATTAAATTGATCACACAGTTTATAATACTTGAGTTATTAAATGTACAAATGGAAAGGTCAGGAAAATTGGACAAAGAGAGTGCCTTCAGAAAGCCAACACAGACGCAATGGGTAGAATAACCTCTTTCTGTACTGGAAACTTAAAAAAAATTAATTCAGCATGTGATTGCCCTTGGTAATGTCAAAATCCTTAATTCTGCCATTGGTATTGGTGAAATGCCTTCTTGGGTTGCTGCACTTCAGCTGAGTGAGCATGTTTTCACAGCTGGATTTTGACTCAATTGCTATAAACAAATAGTAATGTGTTCCAGGTAAGGATGGTGCACATATTGGAGGGGAATTTACAGGTTATCATGTGCTTCCTTGTCCTTTTCCTTCTGAATGGTTGGTTCAGGAATGAGCTGCCTTGGAAAGTTGTTGTAGTACATCTTGCAAATGGTGCATTGTGAAGCAAAAGATGTGGGGATGGGGGAAATGGTGCTGAGGCAGCCATCGTTTTGTTGAGTAGCGGAGCAAGATAGAGGGGCCGATATGCTACTCCGTTGCCGTTTCTTATGCGTTGTGTATTCGTGTCTTATTTCTATCTGGGAGGCGATTATTATGCTCATTATCTGCTGCAAAACTCCTCTGATAACTGTTCCGAGGAAAATCAAGCAGCCCGTTTGTCGGGGAGAAAGGAGACATGAGGTTGGGTTTGAGGATGAACGAAGCTCTCAGTAATGGACGGAGAGAAATGTCATCGGGAGGCGGGGGGCAACACGCTTCACTGAAAGGCGACGGAGTGCTGATAAACAAGATCCAGCGGTAATGTGAGGGAACAAAACTGGCAAGACCTGGAATATTACTAAACAAACACTCGGTTAAAAATGAAGGATTCACACTCTCGACGGCGACGCCAATCCATCAGCGCCATTACCGAGGCAACCAGCTGCTGTTGTGGAGAAGCGTTATACGCCTGCGCACTCAGAGCAGCTCCGATACTGACGGAAGTTGTACAATCGTCAGGTTCGAGTTCCGACCTGCTACCGTGGCAGTTTCCGTAGTGTAGTGGTTATCACGTTCGCCTAACACGCGAAAGGTCCCCGGTTCGAAACCGGGCGGAAACACTTTTCTTGCTGACGGGGCTGTAAAGTGACCTCTTTAATTCAGTGATTGTATTATATTTTCATGTAAATGCATTTCAACTAGTGAGATAAATAATAGTTATGGAAATCTTAACAATTTGATAAGCACTAAGTCAAATGTCAGGGCTCAGGCTGCAAAATATAAACGTAAACCCGAAATCTGTTTAACGAATCACTAAAGGAACAACGAATAAAGAATTTTTTTTCTATTTACTGTAAAGTCCATTAAGCGCAGAATCAGTTTCAAATATAGCCGTTGTAAAATTTTGATAATTTTAGCCAAAAGCAACCAACTGGAAGAGTAATAAATCAAAGGAAACTAAAATCCAATCGGTTAGAATGTGACATCGATACTTGACAAAAGAATTTCCAGCACCGTTTTGGCCATGAGAGTTTCCGTAGTGTAGTGGTTATCACGTTCGCCTCACACGCGAAAGGTCCCCGGTTCGAAACCGGGCGGAAACATTTTGTTCTGCATTCAGTGCTTTGTAGAGTTTTCTTTCTGCCCTTAATAACTATTTGTTAATGGAATGCCTCATATATCAGTCTAATTTAATTTATTCGCTTTTTAAACCAAGGAGCAATAGGAATGCTGGAAGTCCACCAATCCCATTGGCTGGCGGCTGCTTGTTACATTTTTTTATCAGCGAGTCTCTGGAGGAATGATGGAGGGCGATTGGTGTTGAAATGTGTGTGTTCCGCACTCCTTTTCCCCTTCATTCTACCAATAATTACAACTCCCTTGTTTCAGATAACGTTTCTGCATGGTCGTCCCTCGAAACTGCAGAATAAACTGCAATTTGCATTTTCCAATTTGTTCCCCTCGGTTTCTCACCGCCACAACATCGATGTTTAACAAACCTGGCAGCGGCTACACAGACGTGGAAACTCGATCCGCACGATTGCGCCTCGGTACTTATTACTTTTTACAATTAAAAGGCAGAATAAAAATCGTAAACAGTGAGACCAGAAGTAGATTTTAAGATTCGAAGAAATGGTTCCACCCTTGCCAGTGGTTGTGGTCAGGGATTTCCTGCAGAGATAGGTGGCGTGATAGTAATGCACTTCAGACCTACAGTTCCATCTTCGTTAGGTGACGTCTAAAGATTTTATTACAGAAACCTCGTATTAAGCCGTGTATGCACAATTGTTTGATGTTATTGAGTTGATGTTGAAAGTGTAGTGATCTCAGCCCACTACACTTTCAATGGCTCTCTATTATTTTATACTCGGATATCTAATCATTAAATTGATTCCATCCCAAACACTGGCAATTGAATAACCTTTTGAATAACTAGCCCTATATTTTGGATGAAGCCAATGAAGAGAAATGTATCTTTCTAATTTAGTTACTGTTCTTGGCCACTTAATGTTACCAATTGTCTTCAGAGTTAAATTTTGTTGATATTGTAGCCTAAGACGTGAATGCAAGTCAATATAAATACCAAAAAGGGCAATTGTACAAATACTGATGTTCCATGTGATATGTTATAAAACTCTTTTTGAAAATGCAGTTCTTTCAAGTTCTGTTCCTCCTTCTTGTGTAACTGGAGAGTGGAGGATTCAGTGTTGGATTTTAATATGTCCAAGTCCAATTTTTTTTTCTAGGCAGTTGATTTGGTATTATAAGTGAAGATTTCTTTCAAGGGAAATCACAACTAAAATTTATTTTTTTACTTGAGATATATTCTCACTCAAATAACTACTTGTAAAATTTATGTTTATTTTGATAACTTAAATATTTAATTTTTACATTTGACTTAATTGACAAAGCAAGCACATAGGATATAAAGCACAAATTAAAAGTATAATAAAAATATACCAGCAACTTGTATTAATGTCTAATTTTACACAGGAAAACATCTCGAGGTGCTTCAGACAAACTTAACCATGTTTTTGAAAAACAGGAATTCCCTTCCCAACAGTAGGGTGACACATTGTTGTAGCTTGTTGAGGCTCCTGGGCCTGGTGATATATTTTCTTTACTTGAGTGACTCTTCCAATATAATTCTCTTGTAGGATTTCCTCTGGTAGTCCAGGCACACCTCCAGCAGTCCACATTCATTCCTGACTTCCTAGTTGTGTCTATGTGGAATCTGCAATGTTCTCCCTGTGACTGTGTGGGAATCCTCCCACAGCCCAAAGATGTGCAGGTAGGTTAATTGGCCAGTATAATTTGCCCCTTGTGTGTGGGTAAGTGGTAGAATCTGGGAGGAGTTGATTAGAATGTGGGGAGAATAAAAGTGAGAATATCTGCACCAGGACTGCAGTGTTTCAAGAAGATGGCTCATCTTTGAGGCAGTTAGGGAAGAGCACTAATTGATGGCCTTACTCATGACCTACATTTTGCAAAAAACAAGAAAAATACTATTAGAATTGTATAAAACACAAAAAAGGCCAGACCTTCTGTGAAGTTTTGGTTACCACACGGCAGGAAGGAAGTTAGCTCTAGAGGATACAGTGGGGAACATAAGAATATAAGCACTACCTACTACACTTTTCAACAAGATCATGCTAATCTTTTATCTCAACAGCATTTTCTCGCACTAATGCCACATATCTGGATTTCTTCAAAACTTAAAGCAGAGCTTTAATGAACATCCACAGCCCTTTTCAATGGAGAATTCCAAATATTCAGTACCCTTGGAAAGTATAAACTTCTCATTTCAGTCCTTGTTTCTTCTTATGTTTGTTTTTAGTTTTAACCTCAGAAAAACTTGATTAGTCAGACATGATTCCTCGGTCATAAATCTATGTCTTGTAACACTTCTTTAATTATAGATTCCAGCAATCTGCTACTGATGTCAGGCTAACTGATCTATAAATTCCATTTCCTCTCCCCCTCTTTTCATAAACAGTAGGATTGCTACTATCCAATCCACAGGAATCATTCAAGAATCCATGGAATTTTGGAAGATGGCAACCAGTGCATACACAGGCAGCTGCTTGAAAACCATAGATACTATGTAGGTCATCTGGTCCAGGGGATTTAATCACCTTGCATTCTCCTTAATTTGTCCAATACTCATTTTTTAATAATACTCAGTTCTTTGAACTTCTCATTCATTGAAAAATGTAATTTTTCCACTACTTACAGGAAACTTCTGTGTCTTCTGTGGTGACAGACACAAAATATTCACTTAATTTCTCAGCTATTTCCTTATTCTCCAATATAGCTTCTCCTGCCTCATTATATTTAGTTTTCGGGGGCCACATTATATTTGGTTAATCTTTTCTTTTTTACGCATCTTTTACAGTTTTCTTGCTAGATGACCAGATGCACAAGGCCTCAAAATGGTTATGAAAGGGTTATTAGGCTTGGGTCATTATCCTTGGTATGAAGGAGACTAAGGGGAGACTTAACAGAGCAGTCCAAAACTATGAGAGGCCAAGATTGGGTAAAAGAAATGAAACCCATAGCTGAAGGGTCAATAACTAGTGGTCATAGATTTAAGTCAATTGGTGGAAGGATCAGGAGGGAGTTACAGAACCAAAATTCCAACCACAGAATAGTGGGATTCTGGAACTCACTGTCTGAAAGGTCAGAAAAGGCAGAAACCCTCAGTACATACAAAACTGAACACCTGAAGAACTGAAAGCTGGAGACTGGGGCTGAGTTCCAAGGTTGGCCAATATGGATTTGATGGGCCTTCCTCAGTATCACAAATATCTAAGATCCTATGAAATGCTCAAAAACATTGAAAGTGAATATTGAAGAAATATTTCCAATAATTTATGTATTGGTCACAAGCAAGCATCAATTTCAAGTTTGTACTTTGGACTAGAACCAGATGCATAAAGATGCTAGAAATAAGTATTTTATTTCACATGGATCATTGGAGTATGGAATGAATTATCACAATTTGATAGACCTGGTATGTCAATCACAAATTAGGTAAACACTTAACAAACACTTAGAGGAGAATACATCTGAGCAAAGTGGTGATAACAAAACAATATCCTTCAAGAGTTGCTGTTAATTGTAAAGCATCAGAGGACCATTAAGCTCCCCAATCAATTGGGTGAGTCCAGCACAATCATGATCAGCTTGGCAACCTCTGACCTTGTTTATAAAAGGATTTTGAGTGCATAAAATGTAACACAAAGAAATTTATTATTATAAACTGGTTTCTCTGAGGGTCATCAAGTGGGAGATGTTAATTGCTTAGTGATTTTTCTGTATTTGCCATTCATTGTAAACATCAAAAATTGATATTTAAACATTAACAACATCAAATATGTTGATTATATTAAAATTCAAAGTCATTTGTTGTTTGCATTGGTCAAATTCCATCTACAATTAATATTTCCTGGAAGTGGAGTTGTTTTCACCTTTCCAACAACTTAGAGTTCTTTAATCTGTCAGACTAGCCATTTTAGGGCTCTTCTAAAACATTCTCACGAATGCTTGGCTTGTTGGGATTGTTTGCAATCAGCCAGTCTGCAAGCCAGGTCTGAAACAAAATACAATGTAAAGCCTCATTAAAAATAATTGATTTTTACAAAATGAAAAAAAAATTCAAGCAACATTTCCTGCACATCATTGGTAGGGAGTCATTATCATCTCTGGCACAGTTTTAACATTCAATTCTGCCATTAGATCTGCCTTCACTATTCCTCAATAACGAAATTCAATCCAATCTTTGAACATTTTCTCCTACTGCCTCATCTTCCTCAAATCATCTCAATGGCCTCACACAAGAATGGGAACCTGCAATCAACATGGTGGTTTAGGCTCACGCAAGTACATTACAGCAAGGATTTGATAGGTTCTGATGAAAGGTTATTGATCTTAAATAGTAACTCTATATCACTCTCCACAGATGCTGCCTCAACTGTTGAGGCACTTGCAGCATTTTCAGTTTTTGTCAAAAATTTCCAGAATCCACAATATTTTCCACTAAATGAGGGGCCAATTATTAGGTACCTTTCCCCCTTGCACCATGCACAATTTTCTGGCATTGAGGACGAGCATTCTGATTTTACCCCTTTTGCAATGTAAATGATTTTTTCATGTCATGAGAATGTGCATGTAAGGTGCTTGTAAAATGCTACTGAACAAATTTACCTCCTGACGTTTGCTATCAAATTAATTTTAAGATGACAACATGAATGCTCTGTGTTGAATTACTATCTGTGCATCATATGCAGGGTGGAGCAATTTCTTGGAAATTTAATAACAAATTTATATTAATTCAACACAAAATTTATAAAAAGAGAAAGTGGTAATTAGAAGCCCTTGTATTTTTTTTAAATGATGAAAAACTTCAAATGGAGTTCAAAATTGCCACAAGATAACAAAGAATGAATTTAAGAGTAATACCCAAGGTGAAAAGGTTGAGTTAACGAGCAATTGCCACAGGTATTACAGTATTCAATGACTGGAGAGTACTTACAATAGAATCTGTGGGTTTCTCCTTGCAGAGTTCAGTCAGTCCCGATAACAAAGTAGGAATTACATATCTGCTCAGGTAACTCATTGCAGATTGTCTGACAGGAATTGGATCAATGGAAGCTGTAAAGTATTAAATAATTAAATGTGCTTCAAGATCTTCTGGAAAATCTTGTTTGAATTTTTCTACTTTCCTGCTCCCCTTAGTGAAGCTATCAAGAAACCACAGAGTACAGGGAGTCCCCAGGTAACGACGGGATTCTGATCCCAAAAACTATTTGCAAGTTGGAAATGAACGGAAACAGCTGTGATGGGAGAGTGAGCAGCCAGCTTAGGAACAGTGACCACTGGCTGGCCTC
>JAUZTB010000087.1:26918875-26932256 GCA_034780895.1 Rhynchobatus australiae | reverse complement strand
AAACCACTTGTTTTTGAAAGTGTCCTTTATCATTTTATGGGCCTTTTCACAGTTCTCTAGGCTGACACTGTTTCATCAAGTCTTCTGATAAAATGTGGACATGAAGGATTTGGCAATTTGGGTGCAACCACAGCTCAATGGCAGCATCCTCACATCACAACCAGAAACAGAGACAAGAGATTCTGCAGATGCTGGAATCTGGAACAACACACATACACACACACAAGAGGAACTCAGCAGGTCAGGTAGCACCTATAGAGGGAAATAAACAGTCGCGGATTGGGTGACCGCTTCATCGAGCACCTTTGCTCCGTTGTCTACAAAAGCAAGGATCTACCAGTGGCCAGTCACTTCAATTCTGCATCCCACTTTCATACTGACATGTCTATCCATGGCCTTCGCTACTGACACGTTGAGGCCAGACGCAGGTTGGAGGAACAACACCTCATGTTCCGCCTTGGTAGACTCCAACCTGACGGCCTCAACATCAATTTCTCTATCCCCTCATGACCTGCCCATCTGTTCCCCACCTCCTTCCCTTTATTCCATGGTCCACTGCCCTCTCCTACAAGATCCTTTATCCTTCAGCCCTTTCCCTCTTCTACTTATTACCTCTCAGCTCCTTACATCTCCGACCTTCCCCACCCACCTGCCTTCTCCCTTTCACCTGCCAGTGTGTGCTCTTCCCCCTCCCTTCTTATTCTGGCTTCTGCCCTCTTCCTTTCCAGTCCTGATGAAGGGTCTTGACCTGAAACATCAACTTTTTATTTCCTTCCATAAATGCTGTCTGACCTGCTGAGTTCCTCCAACACTGTGTGCATCACAACCAGAAACTGTGGATTTAAATTTGACTGTAAAGCCTTGAATATAACATTAAGGCTGTCATTCCAGTGTACTGTGGGAATGCTGGAACATCACAGGTACAATTTTAAATCAAGCGAAACATTAAAATCAAGGACTCATCAATCAACTTGGATGGAAGTAGTTGATCTTTATTTTGTACAAGAATTTTATAACTGCTTTAAATAAGGGTTGCATTTTGAGGAATAGGAGAGAATTCCTGGCAATCTGATCAACATTTATCCCTCAAACAACCCACTAAAATACCTTGGCACATATTTTGTTGGAAAATATCAGCAATTTTCCATGTCACTGCAGACATTTCACTGTATGACTATTTGCAACTTTGGGACTTCAACACAATGTCTCCACTTTGTTGTAGTTGTGCGCTGGTACTTTTTTAACAATGACTAATGTGGGAACAGCAACATATTTTCCCCACATTATTTCAGCGAATTTAGGTCTTATTATTTAAAAATTAAAGGTTAATTATTTTAAATTAGTTTTAAATCAATCATAGAATCATACAAAGTTAGACACATCCTGGCCATTTCGTCCATTATATCTACACCAATCAAAAAAAGGGATAGCCAATCCAATCCCACCTTCCAGCAACAGCCCCGAACTCTTCGTACACATCCAAGTGCTGTTTAAATATGACGAAGGTTTCTGCCTCCACCAATCTTTCAGGCACTGAGTTCCAAACCTCACCAACCATCAAATAAAAAAAGGTTATTACCCCATTCCACATCTTCACTTTAAATTCACACTCACTAGCTTCTGACTAATCTTAAGGGAAATAGATCCTTGCTATTTACTCTGTACAAACACCTTCAAAAAATTTTATACACCTCATTTCCCCTCCCCCTTTTCAGACTGTTCTGTTGCAAAAAAAGCAACCCTATCTTACTGTATCTTTCCTCTGAGCTACCATTTCCAGTCCTGGCAATATCTTTGTAAATCTCCTCTGAGCTTCCATACAATGCAACTGTAGCTTTCCTGGAGCACTATAAGCCGAAACCAAGCAGAACTCAATCTATAACCTAACTAATGTTCCACCAAAACCTCTGTTCATGTATTCTATCCCTTGCCTAAGGAAAGTATTCCTCCACACCACTCAATATCCCCCATTTACTGGATATTCCCTCATCATACTGCACCTCCTTGTATCCATTTTATCACATATCTTTGGATAAATTTGCCATTTTTCCCACCAAATGATCTGACCAAGTGTGTCTTCCTGCATTGAAAGCTTCCCATTTCACCGAGAACCACAAGACTAATTTTTCTATCATTTTCAACTTCGACAGTGAGGTCTAGGTCATTAATATATGTAACAAAATAAAAGGGAGAAAGTGGTGATCTCTCTGGAACCCCAGTGCTAATGCCATAGGGTCAGAAAAACCCACATACCTTTCTGACCAGTCTGCAACTTTGGACTTGTCAAAAACCTTAAAACCCACACCTCCTACGTCATGTGCATACCATCTTCAATCCTGCTCGTTAATTCCTCTAAAAATTCAATCAAGTTCATCGGATATGATTTTTCCTTTATAAATCCATGCTGATTATCCAAGATTCTAAATGGTTTAAACTGTTGCTTAGAATGGAGTCCAATAATTTGCCAACCAAAGTTAAATTTACTGACCTGTAGTTAGGGAAGAGGCAAAGAGAACAAAGGGAATGTTTATGACAGGGTGGAGTCCACGACAGACTGGTCAGACAGCATCTGTGGAGAGAAACAGAGTTAACTGGCAAGTTGTGTTACAAAACAGGCAAGGCTGGATATCTGAGATTGTTGAATTTAATGCAGAGGCACAAGGCCTAAGATGCCTAGTTGTTAGAGACAATGCTGTTGCTATTTTGCTTAGGACCATGCCAAGTTCCTCCAACATCCTGTTTGTGGCTTTAATTCAGGCTTACTGTTTATTATTTTAAAAGATGCTAAATCCTTTAATACTTTGTTTTATTTAATCAATATTTCACACTTACTCAGCTTATACTTTTTATACAATTCCTAGCTATCTGTTGTATTGTGTTCTTGGTGTTTGATATCTTACTGCATTCTGCTCTCTATGTACCCTGTCAGTTATTGAACATCAGAAATATTTTAAACTTTCTTAAAAGCCTTGAAGTGGCTTTCGTGACCACTTGCATTTTTCTGTTGATATACCCAGAAGATTACAAAACCCAGCATCATCACTGTGATACATTGTACTTCAAATCATTTCACTTTCTTGGCAAAGATGATAAATCCATGCAAAAAAATAAGCAAAGTGCATACTACTTGATGGTTAGCAGTATGTATTAACATTCAAAGTTATATAACCCAACTTTTAGAATTACCTCACTGTCCAGAATGGGATAAACTTCACTAAGGAACTAAATCCAAATGCATATTATGTTAACACATTGGAAAGATTTATTAAGACAAAGGAGACTGCAGATACTGGAACGAAAATAGAACGCTTAGAACTCAAGGGGTCAAGCAGCATCTTTGGAGGCAAAAGCTGCAAGTCGACTTTTACACCTTTTGCCTCCACAGATGCTGCATGACCCGCTGACATTTTCCACCGTTCTGATTTTTCTTTTGCTGCTGAAAGATTTAATACTCAGGCGACTCACATTCTGGCCCTCAGCTGAAAAGTACGCATCTTACTCCCTACCTACGTGACCATCAGCCCCGAACTTCTCGGGCGGGCGGACTTTACAGACTGATATAAGAGATTGCAAAGGCTTTAAAGGCAGCTGATCGGCTTCATTAGGACAGTCACAACACTTCCAACGTACTATGCCGGCTCTAAAGTGACCGGGACCTCCTGGCACAGTGAAAGGTGCAGCAGAAATAGAAGCTTCTCCCTCCCTGTCCATCGCGTCAGAGCCCTTCACTCACCACTTACGGAACCACACCATTCGATAGCAGTGGCACTCTCCTAACCGGCCCACGACTACCCCGCCGAGACAGCCGACCTCCGGCCCACTCCGCCGCCACGCAGCCACATCACTCACCTTTCACCCGGGGAAGCGGTAAACAAGCTCGGTGAACTACCGCGCATGCTCTAGGGAGGCCTCCCGTACCCTTCTTACTGCGCATGCTCTAAGGGAGGCCCTCCGGGACCGTTCTTACTGCGCCTGCGTGCGTGTTCCTTACCATGAACTCAAAGGATGTATTTATAGGAGGGTATTGAACGTAGGGCAACGCAAGATAGGAGGGTTATAAGGTTAGGTCAAGCATACGTTTTGTTATCTAATGCTAAAAGCAAACTGCTGGAGGAACTCAGCGCCTCAGGCAGGGCCTTACAGCGCCTCTGGCGGCTGGGCAGAGCAGTGTTCGGGACGGGACGGATGGCGTAGCAAAGGGTCAGTGCGCATGCGCGGTCCGTCAGCCCCGGTCGAGGCGAAGAGCAGAATGGAGTTTCAGGTCAGTGAGCAGCAGGACGATCCGGTTGACGGGTTTTCTTTCTGCGCTGTTCGGCCCTGTATTAATGGGTTTTATTGTGGTAGGATGTGCGCACCGTTGCGGAAGGCCTTTGGAATTAGAATTCCATTGTTTTCATTGCCGTGTCGATGTGAAATTGCGCATCTGCAAGTGCTCCCAGAAACTTCAGCATGACTCTTTTTTATTTAAAGTGAGGCTTTTCAGAGCAGTAATTTATGTTACATAATGGCTCGCAATTGCGCTAACATCAACCGGATTGACTAAGTCTCATTTGTTTTTTTTAAAAGGGGAAATAACCGACAAATTAAACAAATATTTTGCGTATCTTCACGGAAATAGACAAAGAAACGCTCCTAGAAATTTTAGGGAATACGTTTAGAGTGAACGATGAACGACATTAGGATTATTAAAACAAGTTAACATTGGAGACATCAATAAATCCCCAGGACATGGTAACTTGCAAATCAGGTTTTTGAAGGAGGTGGCTATGTAGGTGGTCGATGAATTGGTTGTTATCTTCCAAATTTCCATAAATTCTAGAGTAGTTCGCACTGATTAGAAGCTAACAAATATAACATTATTTATGAAAAGTAAGAGAAAATGGGAAAGTACACTCAATAGTGGAGGAATATGCTAGCGACTATTATGAAGGAAAAGTTAACAAGGCAGTTTAAAACGATTGGGTAGAATAATATTGAGTTATGAAAAAAAATCATGATTTGATGCATTTATTCAAGGTTCTTGAGGTAGTAGATAGGGGGAAGAAATCAATGTGTATTTGGACTTTCAGAAGGCTTCCTCCCACATTTCAAAGACATTCAGGTTGGTAGGTTGATTGGCCCTGGTATGTGGGTGAATGGTGGTATCTGAGCAGAGTTGATGGGAATATGGTGAGAATAAAATGCAAGATTAGTGTAAGTGAGTGTTGGATGGACAGTGAGGGCCTCTTTCCATGATATGTGATCTACAATTCTATCAGTCATTATTTTAATGACAATGCAGACACAAAGGGCTCAGTTGCCTCCTTCTGTTTCTTATGTTCCTGTTCTAAAGGTCAATGGCTACAGCAAAAATTACTTCTGCCGTCTCTATAGGACTTTATACTAAATACATTCTTCTGAAGCTTCGTCACCATTGTAATATAGGGAACATGGTAGCAAAGTCCTACAAACAATAATGAGATAACCAGATAATCTGTTTTGATCATATTAGTTGAGGGATAAACCTTAGCCAAAACATTTGGGATATTTTCCAAATGGAAGCCTTTCCTGTTGGATATGATGACCATATGGAAGCTAAATTATTCACCAACTAGTTTAAATTTTCACGCAACTTGACACAATCTTGTTTGTTTTATTACTGAGGGAGCACACTTCAATCACAGCTGCTGTGTTTCAGATGAGATATTAAACTTGGTGGCTGTAAATGATTGCTGGCACAATTTCAAAGAGCATTAAGAGAATTATCCCCAATCTATTAAGAAATGTTTGTCTCTCAAATAGATTATTGTGTCATTATCACATTTTCTGTTTCTAATTGCTTGCCCTGTGAAAATTAATGGTTATTTCCAAGAAAACTGCAACGATTGCACTTTTAAATGTACAATATTTGTAAAGTAAATGCAAGTCTTTTTAATTCTATGATGCATCTTAAGAAATTACTGTAAACCACCCATAAAGTCTATCAATTAATTTAATAGGTGGTTTTGACAATTTTGTTGAGATCTCTCAATTGGATTCAATTGTTCTTTTCTTTTGTATCTTAATGATTAGTCTTTTGGAATGGCTGACATTCCTTTAACTGGGAAATTTGTTTTCAAAACATCAGAAGCTGATGGGAGTGTATTTGGGTATAGATGTTGAACTATATTGTCATGTTATAATGGAAAGTATGCTTGTGTATCATTCAGTCAGCACATATCAAGGAATCAATATTGTTGCTTTATTTAAACAAAAAACTACACTGAGGGAAACCATCAAAGTCAATTTCACTGATTAAAAAGGCAAATCCAAATAAAATAAATCAAACCTACACGGTAGTGTAGCAGTTAGTGTAACAGTATTACAGCGCTAGCGACCTGGGTTCAATTCTGGCCACTGTCTGTCAGGAGTTTGTATGTTCTTCCTATGTCTGTGTGGGTTTCCTCTGGGTGCTCCGGTTTCCTCCCACATTCCAAAGACATACGGGTTAGGAAGTTGTGGGTATGCTATGTTGGCAACACTTGTGGGCTGTCCCCAGAACACTCTATGCAAAAGATGCATTTCACTGTGTGTTTCGATGTACTAATAAAGATTTCTTATCTCTCATATCAAATAGAACTTCTATTTACCCAACTTGGTATGTAAAATACACATTGCAATAAAGGATGAAAAATTTCCATTTATATAACAGCTTTAACATATACTTTCTGCATAGGACCTTATACAAAATACATTCTTCTGAAGCTTGGTTGCTAATGTAATATAGGAAACATGGTAGCAAGGTACTACAAACAACAATGAGATAACCAGATAAACTGTTTTGGTCATATTGGTAGAGGAATAAATTTTGTCCAAAGCATTAAGGAGATTTACCCTACTGTTCTTCAAAACAATGCCATGGAATCTTTTTTTAATATATCTGCCTGAGTTGAAAGACCTAGGACCTTGTTTTAATTCCTAAACCAAGATAGTGCAGCATTTACTAACCATTGCATGGAAGAGTACACCTGGGTTATGTATAATGTTTCCCTGGGGTATTAATTTATTATCTTTAGGGTCATTGGGAAGAGATAACACTGATCTGTTAAGTTATTGCGGCAATAAACCTTTGGTGTAGCAGGTAAAGTGATCTGTAAACATGACTGTCACTTTATATCTTGTGAAAACTAATTCACATTTCGAAAAGAAATTGTATAGTTTATCAATTTGACGTGAAGGATAACCTGTGCTTATTACTGGAACTTGCACTGTTGATATGAGCAATTTCCTTTGCACAGTTGTACCTTTTTTGATTTGGTCCAATATTGTTACAGTGCTGCTTCACAAAGCTGTTGTAATAGTAAGTGCTGTAGTATTATGAAATGCTGCTCTTTTTGTTTAAAAAAAAGTGAAATCTCCAAAAATTGTGTAAAGGCAAATATTATTAAGAAGATGACAATTATTTCATTTGTGAATCTGTCTGTAACTCAGTTTTAAAGTCTTAAATGGTTAGAGTAAACAAATATTTCACAGTGAGTGATTGACCATTTTGTTGTGATTTCTAGAGAAATGCAATGTTAATAAATCCAAAAGTATTTTATGATTAATGGAAAGATTTGTTGCACTATTGCCCCTTAACTTTTTTGGTATACTTATGTATTTTTTAATTTCTGTCTTTGTAATTACAGGTTTTTAATTGACCTTGGATATACATACTACAAAACTTTGTGGTGATTAAAGTATATGTTCATGAGGAACTTGCATCACGTTGCAGGGACCTGCAGTACATTTATATGAATACAATAGGTTTAACTATTGTAAAAGCTGAAAATCTCATTCTCCAATGAAGCATCCAGGTTTAACACTAATTTTGATTTTTAACTTTTGCATATTTGTTTGCGGATTATATAATGGTGCAAATTACAGTTCTATCAGTGTGCGAAGGGTCAGTTCTGTGCCCCATGCAGGATCGAATTTCCTTTCAAACTTCCCAGCACACCGTGACCTAATAGTGAAAGAAGGAACAAGTGTGTTGATTGAATGCAATGTGAACAGTAGTCAGTTTTACAACATTCTGTGGTACAACTCAAAGGGAAGTCTCCTTAAGGAAAGCAGCAAAACAGGTAGTGTGAACTTTAGATCACTCAATGACAATTTATTGTTAATTATTTTCTTTCATACCCTTTCAAAGCAAATACATAAAATGTAGTTTGTTAATTGAAGATGGAATGTGGAATTATATGAAAAATTGAGCTATAATTTAAAAGCTCTAATTTTATCATGTAGTGAGTGGTGTTGGTTTTAGTGAAGGTTACATTTTTGATCCCAAAGTAACCATTGTCAAAATAGGTATCTGCAAGTCAATTATGGTTATGTGGAGCAAACATGTACTCTAAAAGTGCAGTAGTGTCAATTTTCAAAGCAGAGCTGGGGAGGATTGAGGTGCAAGACAAAAGACTATATGGAGATTGGTAAAGATAGATTAGGTGATAAGGAGCATGAGTAGTAACTGTTAAAGAGGATTTTTAAAGAAACAGGATGGGAAAGGGACATAAGCATGAAAATGGAAAATGATGAGAGGGCAGTTTACCTGAAGATGGAATGTAGAGTGTTCATTCTAGAAGGTTGTAAAGTGCCCAGACAGAAGGTGAAATGTGGTTCATCTAGTTTACGTATAGGGCTTTACTCTGGCAGTGCAGGAGATGGTTTAAAAACTTGCTAGCACTTGGAGCTAAAGAATGAATTGGTATGGATGAGAAACATCCTAAGCAATTGAGTAATGGAAATGGTGGAGGATCTGTCTACAAATCCTCTTTGGATTTGGGAATGTTGCCAGAGGACTGGATAATTTCAGATGTTAGGCAGCAGTTCAAAAACGCAAGCAATGAAACAGTAATTGCAAGCTGATCAGGAAGGACTTTGAACTGGGGCTTTGGAGCGAATGCAGAGGAAATTTAATAGAATGTTAGTCCAGATCAGATGCATCAATTATGTGGAATAGTTGGAGAAACTGAAATTGCTCTTAGATCAGAGGCTGAAGGGAGACAATAAATGTGTTTGAAATTATGAATTAGAGTACATAAGAAGGAACTTTTTTGTCGCAAGGGGTCTGTAACTAAAAGAGAAAGATTTAAGGCATTGGACAAAAGAATTAATGCAACTTGGGGAAATAGAATTTTAAGCAGCAAAATTGTATGAGCCAGCTTGCACTGCCTGAGAGGATGGTTAAAGTAGATTTAGTAATTTTCAAAAGGAATTGGATAAATATGTAAAGCAGCAGAAACAAATTTGTAGGTTGATGGCAAAAGAATGGGTGAGTGGGGACAATGGGTATTACAGCATGATTCCTACATTATTATGAAGAAAGATACTGTATAAATTTGTGTGTCATATGTTCCTTTGAAGACTAATTTTCCTTTCTTAATTAAGCAGTTGGAAAATGGCTTATTTTAGACAGTGGAGAACTGAACATCACCAGTGTTACATTTGCAGATCGAGGTCGTTACACATGCATCGCAACAAACTCTCATGGCACTTTAAACTACACAGTCACTCTGCGTGTTGTCTTTACCACAGGTGATATGGGTATTTATTATATGATAGTTTGCCTCATTGCTTTTTCGATTATTATGATATTGAACATCACTCGCCTCTGTATGATGAGCAGTCACCTCAGGAAAACTGAAAAGGCAATCAATGACTTCTTCAAAATGGAAGGAGCAGAAAAATTACAGAAAGCATTTGAAATTGCAAAACGCATTCCTATCATCACATCAGCAAAGACACTTGAGCTGGCTAAAGTAACTCAATTTAAGACAATGGAATTTGCCAGGTACATAGAAGAGCTTGCTCGGAGCATTCCTCTGCCACCTCTTATTTTGAATTGCAGAGCATTTGTAGAAGAAATCATCGAGGCTGTGCGGATGGATGATGCAGAGCAGGTCACAGATGAAGAAAACAAAGAGGGACAAGCAGTGGGCTGCAATGATGAGATCTATACTATAGATTCTGAAATGCAACGCAGCTGTTCACCTGCAGGGGAATCTGATGACTCGTACATGCATGAGGAGTGTCAAGAGATTGCTGTTCAAGTCTCAGTACATTCTCAGTCAGAGAAACAGAGCATTGACAATCTTTCTCAAGGAAGCAGCCAATAGGACCACTGAGGAGAATTTTTCCAAGACACACCAGATGGTGTTCTTTGTGAAAGTCACATGTAAATTGTGCAAGTTTTCTTTGATATCGGTTAATTTTGTAAGAGAAATGTTTAGTCGCTAGAGATAAAATAATGGAATTTTTAATAAGGTGGTAATATTCAATTTGTATTGTGTATAATTTCCACCATGATGACAGTCATAGTACATGTAGCTTGTAACCACTTGTACAGTCATTGAAAAATCTACTGCCATGTGTATCCAAAAATGGATGCTATCAGTATAAATGTTTCTTTTCTACATTCATATGCAGTTGTTGTTTGATAATTGTACTCTATTTAATGGATGTTTAGGTGATTTAATTAAATTTATAGAAAGAACAGAATTGTGTTATATAGCAGCAAGTGATTTTAATGCTGTGCAATCTTGGAAATGTTAGCTTGTCACTTGTAGTGATCAAAAACTGTCATATGACAGAAGTTTTCAGACTTGTCAGGGGAATGAACTTGATGTAGCCTTGAGTTTAAGTCTTCTGTGGATGCCCCACCAACCAAATTGTTAATTGCAAACTTGAACTATGACTAGCTCATAATTGTCGGACAGATACATGAGATAAAGTTATAGCTAATAATTCCATATGTTTGTTTTTGATCCAACAAAGAGGATTGAGCTAATAGTGTTACTTATCATCCAGAAATGTATATTTTAAGATATACTTAAATTATTTTACTATGCAGAAGTATGCAAGGATTTTCCATATTGATTTTGATAGAATCCCTGATTTTTATTTTTGCACGTTCAAATATCTTTACTATCTCAAGCAAGGAAGAATTTTCCTACACTTTATTACTCCTGTTATCCCCTCTGTCTACCAGTTATGGCACACTTTAGTAACAGCAATGGTTGAAATGTTTTCTGAACTTTATTTAAGAAGAATTTGTTACAACTTTGTATTAGTGGCATTAATGAAATGTCATGTAGCATTCTGGTTAAAATGCAGTGGTGCTTTAAATTGAACTTTCAGAAACTGCATTAGATTGATTTATACCTCAACTGTTCATTTTGCTTTATTTCAATAAGAGTCAATTTGATTAATTCAAATAGTGTTTCAACTCGCACTTCTGCTAGTACAAATGGTGATGTTTAAACACATCTGTGGCACAGAATGTTATGGGGACCAATACATATAAGATTATATTTTTGTTTCTCTCTCGTTTCATTACAATTTACTCTCATTTACAAGTGGAATATTTGGGAAATTAACTCTGAAATTTCTACTTTACTCATTTTCAAAATGTTAGCTGACTAACTTTGCTGTTGGAACAAAATATCTTTATGGTGTTGTAGTTTGAAATGTAGTTCTATTGTGATCTGTATTGTGATTTAGTTTTTGTATGAACCATAAACTGTTAGTAGCTTACGCTGTGACTGTTTCACCAGTTATGTTCTGATATTTAAAAAAATTATTCCATGTATGATCAGTTTTATCAACAAAGGTGTACCCTGTCAGTTAATCTTGCCAGGTATAAAGAATGAAACATTCTAAAGCAAAAAGTTTAAAAAAAAAATTAAACAGCAGTTTACAAAGTACAGTTCTGATTTATTTTACTATGCTGTCCTTTGAATAAAAAGTTGATACAATTTAGGGTATTTTGCCATATTTCTGCAAACATAAAATGCATTAGAAGGAAGTTCCCACGTGTTTATCCCATGTAATTACATCTGGTGAACACCAGAGGGAAACCCTGGTCGTAGGTTTTATCCACTTCCATTGGATTGCTCATGTTTGTACAAGCATTACTTAAACCAATAATATATGTTAAAGATTTTCACCAATTTTTATTGGCTCCACCAGGGAAGAACTAAGTAAAAGACTCATAGAAACTGTAATGCTGTATTTAATAACTGATATTTTATTCATCAAAACTTATTATTTGCAACAAATAGATTCATGGCATGGTAAAGAAGGGAACCATTCTGCCATCATGTTTTTGAAAGAATTATCTGATTTAGTCCTGGTCCCTAGTCCTTTGTTTCTCTTTTGAGTATTTAATTCCTTTCTGAAAGTATTGAATTTATTTCCACCAACTCCTCATTTGAAGCTCACAGCAAATTAGTGGATTCTGTTTTAATTCATTGTTGCTCTTGGTTAATTTACAATTTTCCTTAAATTTCAATTCTTCAGTTACCAAACCTGGTATTGGAATTGGTTTCTCTCTAAACCACCTCTGCTTCAAAGAAAAGATGATGGAAACTTCATTCTTGCAGAATCCAGTTCCAGAAATTCACCAAGTTCCAGTTACTTTGGAATCTGTGGTGAATCCCACACTGAAGTCCTCTGGCAACCTTTCTCCAATGCACTACAGTGTCCTGAACAGTAAAGGCCCATGACAGCACCCTGGAAAATGTGGAGCCATCTTCAGGCAAAAGCAACTATTTCCTGATTTTAAATTCACCATTTCCTTCAATGTGCCAGTAGAGCCGGTGGTTGGTTGAGCAAAGTGTGTTTGAAGATCAAGACCTCAGACCTGGTTAAAAAACAATTATTTGAGGGCCTAGTTATCTTCTGTGGGCTGGGTGTGCCTGACACCAGACTCCTAAAACGGACATCTCATTCTGAACTTTGCAGGAGGAGATTACCAGGCGAAAGAGGAAAAGATTCAATGATATGCTCAAAGCTATCTTGAAGGATTAACTCTGGGAATCTCTGGTGCATGACCTCCAACTGGAAAAAGAGTATTCAGGCTCATATTGAGAACCTTGAAGGGCCATGCATCAGGAGCACACAGATTTTCTGTGTAAATAGCACAAATGGTGCACCACCTCACAAATTACCCATCTGTCAGCCCCATTTGTGGAAGAATTTTATGTTTCAAACATTGGTCTTATTAGGCAATTCAGAAAACACAGCACTGAGTGGGAGTGAGTCGTTAACAATACTGATGGACTACCTAAGAAAAAGAATCCCCAGTTAAGCTACCAACACATCCAGTTGGGTGGGTGCTGGAGAAGAATCAGTTGACAGACCCAGAATCATTGTGTACAATCTTCCTGAGTTTCTACAGTCATTCAAGTTTGATCCCAAGGTATTCGAAGTATTTTAAATTGGTATTATGGTCAGCACAGACATCATGGGCTGAAGGGCCTGATCCTATGATGTACTGTTCTATGTTCTAAATATAACTTCACTTGAGGTATGTGGAACTTCACCCTGTCACTTGTTGCAGAATGAGTAAGAAATGCAGAAAGGAGAGAGTTAAATCAACATT
>JAUZTB010000087.1:26802548-26812569 GCA_034780895.1 Rhynchobatus australiae | reverse complement strand
CCAATCCAAGTAACATCCTGGTGAATCTCCACTGCACTCTCCAGAACTATCAAATCTTTTCTATAGTGTGATGATTAGAACTGCATACAGTACTCCAAGTATGGCCTAACCAGTGTTTTGTAAACTCTTAACGTAAGGGTTCCACTCTTTTATGTCCTGACCTATGAAGAGAAGCATGCCATATATCTTCACCATCCTCTCTAGTTGTGTTGTCAGTCTCGAGGAGCTAGGGACTTGGAACCCTGTTCATCAACATTCTTTAGTGTCCCACTGTTTAATTTTGTATGTCCTACCCCTATTTGACTTCATAAAATGTATCACCTTGCACTTGATGGGATAAAATTCCATCTACCAATGCTCCACCCAACTTTCTATCTGATCTATATCCTGTTGTAGTCTAGACGACCTTCCTCGCTATCCACACCACCACCAATTTTCATGCCATCAGCAAACTTATTAATCGTACCTTCTACCTTCATACAATATATACATACATACATACACACACAGCATCCAATCAGAAAAACATCCTTCCACCACTACCCTCTGCCTCCCATCATCAAGCCAGTTTTGGATCCAATTAGCCAGCTAGTCTCGGAGACTCAAGACTGCAGATGTTGGAATTTGGAGCAACAAACAATCTGCTGGAGGAACTTGGGTTGAGCAGCATCTGTGAGGGGAAAGGAATTGTTGATGTTTTGGGTTGAAACTCTGCATCACGACTAAGAGTGAAAGGAGGAGATTGCCAGTATAAAAAGGAGAGGGGGAATAGTGAGATAAGGACTACTTTGGTCCCTAAGAAGAGCCACTCTTTCCCTAGCTACTGTCTTGCTCCTAATATACATAGAATGATATTGAATTCTCCTTAATTTTATCCTCCATTTGTTCTTTTAACATTTCAAATCACCTATGGTGAAACAATGTGACTCAGTGAACTACGTGCTTTGATACTGTAGATATTGTTTATCTTTGTCCAATGATGCCTCGGTATATCAACATGAGGGATAACTAACCATTACAAGGAAGCTTAAACATGGATTAATTTATCAGTAAATTTAATAGAATTTGAGATTACAGATGACCCCTGTGTTGTGGAGAGGGGTTGTGGTCCTAGAAAACAGTTTGTATCGCAATTTTCCTTTATCTAAAGCCACGTCATCTGTACATGTGTCGAAAAAAATTGTGCTTATTTATTTTACTTTTTTCACATAAATTTCATAAGAGCAGATATTTTGGAAGTCATTTGTGAATTCCGCAGGGGTGAATTTCCTTTACCCAAGCTACCATAATTGTTAAGGTTGAATGTGATCTTTAGTATTTTTCCTTTGCTTTACCCTACTAGGATTTGGAGAACAAGGGAAACCTGTCCCAATGTCTGATGAAGATCGAACTGATGAAGCATACAGTGAAAATGGTTTCAATATATACATTAGTAATAAAATCTCTCTGAATCGGAGCCTCCCAGACATTCGCCATCCAAAGTAAGTAATCTAACTGTAAGATTGAAGTCAGCTGGTTAATTGACCTTCTATAATTTGTAATTTCACAACCTCATCTTTTTGCTCAGATCATTGTACTGTTATTGTCCTGTTACAACCCCTGCTACTTGCACTGCCCCTCCCTGACATGGGCAGTTACCAATATCCCACAATAGAGCTAATCATTGGAAATAACTTACAAGGTGCTCCTTCACCTCTTGGATACATGCTTTTGATGATCTGGCTACAAAATATCATCAATATTATGCCAACTTGTAGAAGGTTATTTTTACTCCTGCTTCTCTTTTAAGCTCACTTGAACATCAATGAACCAGCAAAATCAGGAAATGTAAATTTTATATGGCATTTAAGAAGATAATATTGATATTTTTAATAACATGGTTCAGTTTTATTAAAACAACCAACTAAAATGGATTTATCACAAAAATAAGCAGTGTATAGTTCACCATTTGAGCAATCCAGTTTTAAATGGGAAAAAAACTTACAAAGTAAGATAGTGATTTGATCATCGCAATTGCTGTACAGTGGTCAGTGTTTTAATAAATTAAAAAATATATTTTTCCCCATTTAAAAACCCATCATCTTTAAGAGCCAGAATAAGATGCAATTAGTGGAAACTTGCCATGATGATTGATTCTCTCTGAGGGTATGACCAATTTAATGGAGTGAGGCTGACTTCCAGTGTGTTTTGTTTTTAAATAGCACGAAAGGTCATGGAAAATTAATTTGCCAGGATGTAATTAGTATTAAGATTCCTCAGTCATCGTGCTAATTTGGCCATTTTTTTGGACAATTTGTGCTGGAAGAACATTACAGTGTAGTATAAGCTGCTGATCATTATTGCAAGCTGTTCAAAAATACTTAACCTGCACTTTGCTGATTTAAAGACATAAAGTCAAAGCAGTTTCAAAAACTTGTTCACACCTTGTTAATCACTTGATTGCACTTACTTATTTAAAAGGCTCTGATGATTTCAGGCGAATTATGTCCTCAAGTCTTTGAGCTACCCGCACCTCATTTAATAGCAATTACCTGAATAATACGATCTTTGCAGTTGTGGGCAATTAAGTGAAGTGTTTGAGAGAAAGTGAGAAAGCAATCTTTCAGTTGTACAGAACTCTTCTGTTATGACACCGATCCTCAGCCAAATTACTGTAATTTGGGCATTACGCATAGTTTAGTATCACAGAAGCATGGAATATTGATCCAAAGATTGACCCAGAGCGTATAATCATAAATTATGTTTAATTGGTACTTGAACATTTTAAAACATTCCAAGGTTTTTCATGAGCAAAATTTAAAATTTCATGTTGGCTTAATTTTTTTCTGTCTATCTTTTACCTTTCAATCTCTTTTCCCTTTTTTTTATTAAATTTGCTTTTCATACATGATTTAAAGTCGAATTTCTGCTTCCCATCTGGTGGGAGCATGAACAGATTGAGCATAGTTCTTGACAGATGGAATCTTCTCCGGGGATCATACAGCCTCAAAGCATCCGACCAATGAGTATGTAAGAAGAAACAAGCCATCACCTGCCTTAAACTCTCTGTCTCAGTGAGAATTCCTGAATGTAAATGTTTGATGACTGAAGAGGCTTGCTGGTTCTTGTCCCACTCATTGATGCTGCTAATTCCTTTCTGAAGGTCAAATGCAGGATCAGAGCAAGCTTCCACTTAAAGGCCTGAGAACACTTGGCAGGCATCTCTCAGCATTTTGTTCGTTCCTTTGCAGCTTAGCACAAAATATGGGTCATTAGGTTTTAAGGAGCATCTTCAAGGAAGAGGGAGGAGTACAGTTCTGGATCTTGGGGTCCACACAGCAAAAGGCATAGCCACCAATGATGAACAGCTAAAATTTGGGAGAGCATAAGAGATCAGAATGATCTTTTAAGGAGCAGAATGATCTTTGAGAATTGCCATATTGTACTCCATCTGCCATGTTGTTGTCAATATCTTCTGGAATCTTCTCTGCATACACACACCATTTGCCTTCTCACTTAGTTTTGTGTTTACAGCAAACTTGGAATTATTATTATAGGTCCCTTTAGCTGAATACAAGGTAGATTGTGAATATTTGAGAACAAAACACTAATTATGTACTACCCCACTAGTTACAGTCTGCTAACCTGAGGAACAGTTTCTTCCTATTCTTTCTTTTCTAACTGTTAACCAACTCGCACCCCATGCAGGTATATCACTCTGATCCTAACTGCTCTAACCTAATTCAGAAACTTCCTATGTGGGACCATATTGAAAGCCAACTGAAAATGCAAATACACATCCACTAGTACCCCCTCACCTACTCCACTAGATACCCCCTCAAAGAACTCCATTAAGTTAGTCATACATGATTTAGCTTTTTTTAAATCCATGTTGTCTTTGTTTAATCATTATTATTTTCAAAGTATGAGCTTCAGTCATTGCTGGATGGATGTCTTATGGTTATGGGTTTGTCTTCTGAAGAGTCACGTTACAGTGATTTACAGAGTGCAAAAGCAAGGAAGTTATGTCACAACTTTTCATAAATCTCTGATTAGGTCTCAGGTATGGAACTGGCATATGCTGATGTATTTGTAAGAATGAAAAAATAAGTGACAATGGTGTTAAAGATGTCTTTGTCACGGTGTGATAAAATGGTAGGCTTGCATTTGTATAGCACCTTTGAGAGCCTCTGTCCATTACTGTGGAACTTTTTTATTATCACAAATTAATTACTTCTGAAGTATATTCACTTGTATTGTAACAAAAGCAGATAACTTGAACACAGCATGCTCCTACAACCAGCAACATGATAATGACAAGATATTTGATTTTTAATGATGTTGATTGAAAGATAAGTATAAGTAAGATGGTGAGGTTCTTTTTCCAAAATAGTTCCATGTGATCTTTTGCATCCACTGGAGATGCAAGATGGAGTCTTGGTTGAAAATTGCATCTTCAGCAGTGCAGCACTTTCTTTATGTTGTACTGAAATGTTAGTGTAGATTTTGTCTCAAGTCTCTAATGTGGTATTTGATTTGTATTCAAGATTCCAACCAACTGAGCTTCAGCTGACATATAATGCATTTATACTATTTAATATCCTCATTATTTCCAATGCATTGTGCTAGTTCGCAAACATGTCCATCTGTAGTTTTAAACAACATTAGAAACCAATTCTATGTAGTAGAAGTGAAGAAATGGTATATAATGCTTGTGTGTTGCTTTGTCAGTCCCTGATTTAGTTTTGACTTTGCTACTGATTTTTTTTTTACTCAACTAGTTTTATGAACAGAGAGGTGCGGCCTATAAATATTGGAGATCAGAAGAGTGAGAGGCATTCTCATTCCTGACAAGATAGAGAATGTTTACCTTCATAAGGGAATCTAGAAAAAGACAGTATTGTTTCAGAATAAGGGATCACCAAGTTGAGATGGAGTTGAGGAATTTCTGCAGTTTGTGAACCTTTGGAATTCTCAACTGAAGAGAGCTGTGGAAGTAGAGTCACTGACTGCTTTCAAGGTCGAGGTGAACAGACTTTTGGTCTATAGCAGAGTCGATGATTATTGGGATTGGACAGAAAAGTGGAGGTCAGGTCAACAGTGATCTTATTGAACAGCGGAACAGACTGGAAGGGCTGTTTTGCATACTACTACTCCAGTTCCTTGTGTTCTTTGCCACTCTGATTAGAGCAATCTTCAGTCTGGCTGTCTGACTGCTGTAGGATGTTGGGCATTTGTTGACAAGGGACCAAACATGATACCAGTTATAAAGATTTTCTTTCCACCAATTATGTGTATAAGTTTCTCATACTGGGCCACTTATAGGTGCCCAGTTCTTGTGGACTAGATGGACTCTTTTTCACCATCATCTCTGTGCCATGCACCAATAGGAAATCAAGCTTGACCGTCCAAGTGGTTATAACAGTGACCCAATAGGCTATTGTGGGCAAGTAGGACCCATATTGATCTTGTGGATGTCATACAGCAGTAGGGATTGATGGAATGTTTATTGATAAACGTGTTTAGGAACCTACGAGTTTTATTTTTGATAAAACTGCAAATCAAAAGTTATGAATTTAGGGAAATAAATAAGTTTTAAAACTGGCCTGTATTTCCAAACAATGATTTTTTTGGGGGGGGTTTCAAAGTGGTATTTTTGAAAATATTATATTCATGAGTTGTTAGTGTCACTGGTCTGGTAAAATCACTTGTTCATTCCAAACTGCTGTTGAGATAATTTTGATGAGCCATTTTGAATGACCGCAGTTTGTGCGGTGAAGTTACTCTCTTGGCGGCATAAGATAGAATTTACTGGATTTTTACTCACTAACAATGACGGAAGGGCAATACTTTTCAAATTGACATCATGTGTGAATTTGAGGAAATCCTGAGCTGGTGGTGTTTCTGTGAGCCTGCTCTCATTGAGCTGAGTGGTGAGGTTGCACAATAATCATTAATTGTGGCTTTTTGATTAACAGCTGCAAGAAGAAATTGTATATGGAGAAACTTCCAAATACCAGTGTCATTATACCATTCCACAATGAAGGCTGGTCCTCGCTCCTTCGAACTGTGCACAGTGTCCTTAATCGCTCACCGCCAGAGCTTATTGCAGAAATCATACTTGTAGATGACTTCAGTGACAGAGGTAAAAAAAGTTTTTATTTAAATGATTATTAAGGACAGATTGTAACTTTTTAATTGTGTTTTGTGAAACAAACTAAAGTTTGTCATTTTGACTTCATAAATATTCTCCCTCCCACCACAATCATTTCGCCTCAGCCTCTAGGGTGGTATTTGAACCCTTTTTATAGTGAGCCAATACATAACTAAAAGTAGCTCGGCATAAATACAGCTGGTTCCTGTTCTTTATTGTAAATAATGAAAATGTAATTGAATAATATTAGGAGCTGCTACAGCTTTGCTGTTTTTTATTATAGGACCTGCTTGGCTTAGACTGTTTTGGTGGCAGTTTTCTGTAATCCTTCCTGAGTATTACAATTATGAAAACTCCAAGGAACAGATGTTAACTGAGGCCAATATTTTGGCAAGTTAAATCTATTGAGAACTTTTTTAGAATAAACTTTAACATGATAAATTCCAGTGTATATTTAAAAGCTATAAAACAAAATTGTTACTGTTACATATAGACTAACTACTTTTTCCTGGTCATTCACGATCCTATGTGTTTCATTACAATTCTCTTTAGCTTCACAAATGAAAGGATTAATCGTGGCCTTATCATCATTCTTCAAGAACATGAATGGCGATAATAAAATTTTACTTTTGGGTGTGGTAATATAAAAGATGGATCAGTGAGTTTGAGTCAATATTGAAAATTTATTATTGTACAGCCTTTTACTAATGGACTTTGAGTGTAGTATGCATGATATATTGTAAGAATCAGAGCATCTCCTAAGAACATCTCCAAGACTAATGATGGCAGAGTAGGTATATGGGTGCTAAAATTAAGGCTAAAGCATTTGAAAACCGCCCTTAACCAGACACGTTGGATGGATGATCCATCTCAGGTTTCTCCTTGGGTCCCTGCTAGTAAACAAATTAGTCATGAGCCAATTCTATTCACTCATTATATATATTAAAAAAATAGCTGAGATCAGCCACTGTATACTGCAGAGGCTATAAGATCAGACCACTTCCCAGCTGAAATGCTGAAGATTTGGGCTCCAGAACTAGTGATATCTCTTGCTCAACTCTTTCAGTACAATTACAACACTGGCATCCGTGGACAACATGAAACATTTTCCAGGTGCATCATCTCCACAAGAATCATGATAAGCCTGATTTAGTGTTACAATATCCAACTCCCAAGCAACAGAAAAGTGGCATTGGGTATTGTTAACAGTTCAGTTAAGGGGAGCTTAACAAAAATGTGCTCACAGGTACTTATTTCAGGTTTTGTCAGGACGACTCACACTTGCTTCAAACATGAGCAAAAGAACTGAACTCTAGAGCTATACGGGATTCACTGCCCTTGACACAAAGGCAGGATTTAACTAACTATGGTATCAATGAGCCCTAGTGAAACCAAAATAAAGGAGAAAACGCTACATTGACTTTGAATATACCTCACTCGGGAGATGGATGTAGTTTTTAAGATTAATCATGTAAGCCAATGGGGCCTTGTTATGAGAGGTCCTTGGGGCAGTGTACCCTGACCAACCACCTTCTGTTGCTTCATTAATGACATTGTTTCCGCCATAAGATAAACAAGGTTCTTTGCTGATCACATGATATTACATTCCCCTAATAATTCCATGAAAAATAAAGCAGATGATGCTTGCATGCAGCAAGATGAAGGCAATGTTCAGCTATGAGAAAATAACATTTGCACCACACAAATCCACCTTCAACAGGAGAGAGTCTGACCATCTACTTTTGACATTTAATAGCATTACCAACATTGAGTCCATCTCCATCAATATCCTGGAGCTCATCATTGGCTAGATATCTAACTGGGTCAGTACAGTGACTACTGGTGCAGGTCAGAGACTGCATATCCTCTAGTGAGTGACTTGCCTTGGGACAGCTCGGAGCCTTTCCACAATACACAAGGTGCATGTTATCCAGGACAAAGCAGCTCACATGGTTGGTGTCCCATCCAGTCTCTTAAACATCCTTTTCATCTACCATCACTGTTCAGTGGCTGAAGTGTATGACATTACAAAATGCACTTTGCTTATTCACCTTGATAGTACCTGATAGTCTGATGGTACCTGCAAACCCATGATGTTTACCCCCAGGTGGTCAAGTGCAGCAGGAGCATGGGAACATGTCCAGTTTTGAATTGTCACCATTCTTTCATCATCATTGGATTTAAATCATGAAACACCCTCTGCAACAGCACAAAGAGAATGCAGTAATTCAAAGAAACCACTCTCTTCGAGGGCTGTTAAGGATGGCCAGTAAATTCTGTCCACTACTGTGGCTCTCACAATGAATTAAAATAATGTATGTAGTTTATTTTGTGGTGCTTTTTGCCTGTGTAATCTCAACCATTTAGAAAAGAACTGTAATAGTTTGCACACCAGCCCATCTTGGATTTCATTAAAGAACAAGGTATGTTCTGAGCATGCAAGTCAAGGTATTACTAGCTCCTTGAATATTGTTATCTGTTTTTTGGTTGTTTTCTTTCCTTTTTCCTTCTTGGTCTCTTTTGATATAGAAGTTAAAATAAGAAGAAATAAAGGCTGATAATAAACACCAGGCACAATACACACCAGGACAATCAAAAGGAATAAAGACAGAATGGATGTGAATTGTACATTTAAATAAATGGTTAAGAGTGTTTGAGATTGGATTGGCAAATAACATGAAAAGTAAGGTGAGTCTTCTATAAAGGAAGGTGAGGCCAATTAGCGCTCAAAAATTCATATGAAGCCTGAAGACATGGCTGAGGTAGTCAGTGGGTACTTCACATCACCCTTCAGCAAAGCTGAGGGTGACACCAATATCACAAAGGAATAGGTGATGGAAAGGAAGTTGAAAGGAATGAAAATAGATGAAGAGGAGGTATTTTATAGGCTTGCAGTCCTCAAAGTGGAATTGTCACCCAGTCTGTACAAATTGCAGCTGAGGGAAGTAAGGATGGGGAAAGCAAAAGCTCTGGCCACAATTCTTCAATATCTTCTTGCAAGTGTGCATAGTTCTGTGGGACTGGAGGATTGCAAATATTATGTCCCAGTTTCAAAAATGGGGAGAGAAATATACCTGGCAACCTCAGACCTTTCAGTTTGGAACCCTTAGAAATATGAATCTAGAATAAAATTACTTATTATTTGGAAAATGTAAGTTAATAAATGACTGCCGGCATTTGTTAAAAGCATATTTTCATCTATCTGATTAAATTAATTTGATGAATTGAACCTAAATTAAAGGGGCAGTGGCTAAAGAGATATGGAATTGAGTAAGGAGCTCGCAGCAAAGAGCATCAGTGAAGAATTATGTTCCTTCACTGTCACTGGGGGAAAAGTCATGGAACTTCCTCCCTAACAGTATTATGGGTATACCCATATCTCCAAGGACTGCAGCGGTTCAAGAAGGCAGCTCACCACCACCATCTCAAAGGCAATTTGCGATGGGCAATTAAATTCTGGCTCAGCCTGTGAACCCCACATACCTTGAATGAATAAAAAAAAGTGACACTTGGGAGTTGGTATTGAGACTCCTTTTGGTATGTGTTGATGACTTGGGCATCACTGCAAAGTGTGAAGATGTAAGCAACGTGGAGAATGGTGACAGATCTCAGAGTGGCTAAATGGAGATTAGAGAAATGCATGGCAAACAAAATTTGACACAAAAATAGGAGGCTATGCATTTGGATAGGAAGAATGAAGAAAGCCAATATAAATAAAATGTTGGTAGTTCAGAAGGTTGTCTTTAGGGAAAAAATAAATATTGCATGTAAAAATACAGAGAACTAGTGTTGATCATTTACAAATCTCAATTTAGGACTGAACTGGATTACTGTATCCAAATCAGAGAACCACTCTTCAGGACTCATGTTGGGCCTTGGAGGGAATGC
>JAUZTB010000087.1:26728633-26742664 GCA_034780895.1 Rhynchobatus australiae | reverse complement strand
TGAGGTAAGAATTTAAAAATCTATCAAATGACACTGCAGTAAAAAAAACATTCACAGGCAAGTTTTTACTGAAATGGACTGGTCTTGTGGTTTTGCAATAACTAGATGTTGATTATTATTACCTTTTAATAGAGCTACACACATATAGCTTTCTGTGAATCTATTTTCAGTGCAAATTATTTACCTGCTTCAAAATGCACTAAATAAGAAAAGCTCTTGGAAGGACTTGATGAGAAATTCTGGCAGAATGATCCAGTCTTAGAAATTGTAACAAATGAACAGAATATGGGTATTGATTTTCTTTTTATGAGACAAAACCACTACATTTTGTTTAACACCATCTTCATTAGTTGCTGTTTGTTTTGATGATTAAGGGCGTTCCTGAATCAAATTTTCCTTGGTGACCTGATAGTAGCTTGCATGGGATTTGTTTTTACATATTCCTTTCTTTCATCCATCTCTAAAAGAAATCTTGGTCTTTTGCTTGCAACACAATTAATGGATGATGAAATTCTTTGAAGAATAAGCACTTCACAATTTTGAGCATTATCCTCATAGCAAGCCTAAGCTTTAGTGGTCCAATTTACTGACTTTTTAAATGGTTCATTTTACTGGCAAATCTGTTGTTTAAAACAAAACTTAGTTGCATCAAGTATACTGCACAGTCAAAGGTATTTGCTCCAATTTAATCTAATCCTTTCAGCCTGTTCTCTGTTGCCTTTCACCTTCGGCTGATCTAGTTTTCATTCCCTCTTCATGCAACCATGACATGTGCCTCAAATATGGGATCACATTCCACAATTTTTCCAGTGGTTAAAAAATTTCTCATAATTTCATATTGATTCATCAGTGATCATCCAGTTATGACCTAGCTTTGGAATTTTTCACAAATAAAAGTTCACATTCATAATCCAGATGTAAATATAGGAGGTATGGTTTGTAAGTTTGCAGATGCATAAAAATTGGCAGTGTTATTGATAGTGAGGAGGTGGTCTTCAGCTACAGGATGATTGATATTAAAAATCAGTCAGTAACGTGGGCAGAAAAATGGCAGATAGAATTTAATACATTTTTGGAGATCTAAGTTGGCTGGGATCTACACGATGAATGATAGGCACCCTAGTTTTAGCCTCAAAATTTATTTGTGGTGAAGCAACCTTATTAACATAGAGATAATATCAGACACAATTCCCATCCCTGATCACTACCACACATCTGGGGTGGGGTGCAAGATCAGCCAGGACATATGCTGCTGATGAGGAGAGGAGCATTGGACCATGGAGTAGTATAGTGGCACTGCTGTAGGGAAGCTGCCTCATAGCTCTAGCGACCTGGGTTCAATCCTCACCTCTGGTGCTGTCGGTGTGGAGTTTGCATGTTCTCCCTGTGATTGTGTGGGTGTCCTCTGGGTGCTTCTATTTCCTCCCATATCCCAAAAACATGCAGGTTTGACACTGTAAATTTCCCCTGGTACACCAATGAGTGGTAGAATCTGGGATGTGTTGATGGGAGTGTGGGGAGCATAAAATGGATTAGGATAAAATTAGTGTAAAAATTTGTGCTTAATGGTCAGGATGGACTTAGTGGGCTGAAGAATCTGCTTCTGTGCTGCATTCTTTATGACTGTAAGTTGACATCTCTTTCATGCTTATCCTATTAAACACTTTCATTAGTTTAAAGGTTACAAGTTAGCCTTCTATTTTCCAGTGAGAAGAGCCAAGCCTGTTCACCCACTCTTGACAAATATATCCTCTTAGTTATGGTATTTTCCTTGTGAATTTTGTCTTACTAATTGTACACAATACTCAGCAATGGTCATCTGACCAAGGTTTGACATAAGTTTAACATTTCTGCTCTTTGCCACTGTAACTTTGGAAATAGACACCCAGGACTTCAATTACTGTCTAAAACAACCCTACTAACCTGCACCACTTTCCCTGAATTGCTTTATTTTTCAAACCCTTTCAGACTCTCATCTTCTGAGCAAAATACATCAGCTCACATTTGTCTATATTGAAATTAGTTTGCCTGTTACGTTTTGTAGTTTTGCAAATTTTGAAATTGCACTTTGATTTCTGATTCTAAATTATTGATACAAGTTGTGTCCCACTGTAGAAAGCTGATCTGAGTAACTACCCTCAACTTCTAATCTCTGTTATCATAAAGCACAGTACTGCACTTTCTGGAAATCTAAACAAAAAGACAGAATGCTGTAAATACTTAGAAGTTCTGGCATCTGTGAAAAGGGAAATGGTGATAAAGGTCCAGCATTTTCTGTTTTTATCCCTAATCTGTGTTTTCAGTTTTATAGCCAGTTTGTTATCCTACTCCTATTTTTCTGAACCTGTTTGATTTGATATGTTCACCTGCAATTTTCTTAGCATCTGCAAAGGCATTTTGGTCATGAGTGTACTTGAGCCAGCAAGTTATTGGCAGATCAATTGATGTTAAATGAAGGAAGTTCAAAGGAAATCAGGTAAGGCTTGGACCAGAAGATTGTGGTGTGGGAGTGTCTGGTGGATTGGAAAGTGGAGCTGGGGCAAGGATGACTGCCAGTGATTGCTGGTGGGGGGTATGGATGTGGTGGGCCAAAGGGCCTGTTTTTGTGCTATGTGACTCTTTGACTCTTTATCAATGATGCCCTAGTTTCAGCCTCAAAAGGTATTTGTGGTGAACCTATAACATTTCCATTCAAATGAACACGTTCACAGATCCTGCCAGGTCTAACCTGCCAGCACAGCCAAAGCAGAATTGCTAGGGAATCTCAGCAAGCTACTGCTCTAGTGGTTAAGTCCATTGGTGGAGCAGAGCTTGGAATTTGCTGGTGGAGTTTGACCAGTAAGTTTGGGAACCCTACAAATGTGCAGGAATCCCAAGACTGCCTGCACATACCCTGAGAATTGCAGCAGTTCTGCATAGAACTTTCATTGAGAAATACCAGCTGCTGGCAAACTGCACTGTAATCCAGGCCAATATCTACAGAGAGGATATTGTATTTGATTCAAGTATATATAAAGAGAATGTACTTGCATGATTTCTGGATAACTCAGTGTTTTATAATCAATCAGGATGCTGTTGTAATGTGGGAAACAATATATCCCTTTTATGCAGAGCAAGATCCCACAAACAACAAGGTGTTAATTCGATCAGATAATCTCTTTCTCCTGATATGTATTGAAGTTTAACTATTAGGTAGGATCCAGGGATAATGCCACTACTGTTCTTCAAAAGAATGATGTGGGATCTTTTACATTCTCTTGAAAGCAGTTGGGGTCTCAGTTTAATATCTCATTAAGAAGGCTTGCTGTCTTTCCAGAAATGCAGCATTCTCTCAAAACTGCATGGTAGGCTGGTGTGGAAGGTTAGAACACGTGGGATCCAGGGTGAGATGGCAAATTGGATACAAAATTGGCATAGTGATAGGAGGCAGAGGATGGTAGTGGAGAGTTATTCTTCAGATTGGAGGCCTGTGACTAGTGGTCTACCGAAGGGATTGGTGCTGTGTCCTTTAACATTCATCATGTATATTAATGAATTGGAAGAGAGTGTAGGTGGCATGATTAGTAAGTTTGCAGATGACACTTAAATTGGTGGTGTAGCTGTCAGTGAAGAAAGTTATCTAAGGTTACAACAGGATATAGATCAACTGGGAAAGTGAGCAAGGGAGTGGCAGGTGCAACGTAACTTGGACAAGTGTGAAGAGATGCATTTTGGGAAGTTAATTTTTCATACAGAGAGTAGTTGGTATTGGTTTGTTAATTTCACGTGTACTGAGATACAGTGAAAAACTTTTGTTTGTGTGCCATAAGTACATTGAGGGAATGAAAAGGTAAACAGAATGCAGAATATAGTATTACAGTTACAGAGAAAGTGCAGTGCAGGTGGACAAATAAAGTGCAAGAGCCATGATGAGGTAGATTGGGAGATGAAGAGTACATCTTTTAGCATATGGAAGGTCCATTCAAGAGTCTGACAACAGCAGGATAGCAGCTGTCCTCAAGTCTGGTGGTATGCTCCCAAGCTTTTATATCATTTGCCTGATGGGGAGGGGAGAAGAGAGAGTGACCGGGGTGGGAGGGGTCAATGATTTATGTTGGTTGCTTTGCCGAGAAGTGTACATGGAGTCAATGGAGAGGAGGCTAGTTCGTGTGATGGACTGGGTTGTGTTCACAACTCTATGCAATTTTTTGCCGTCTTGGGCAGAGCAGTTGTCATACCAAACCGTGATACATCTGGATAAGATGCTTTCTATGGTGCATCTGTAAAAATTGATAAGAGTCATTGGGGACATGCCAAATTTCCTTAGCCTTCTGAGGAAGTAGAGGCATAGGTATACTTTCTTGGCCATAGTGTCCTCTTGGCAGGACCTGGGCAAATTGTTGGTGATATTTATACCTAGGAATTTGAAGCTCTCAAGCATCTCTATGTCAGCACAATTAAATCAGACAATTAAATCACAATTACTCCACCCCGCTTCCTGAAATCAATGACCAGCTCCTTCGTTTTGCTGACAGTGAGGGAAAGTTGTCTTGACACCATGCCACTAGACTCTCTATCTCCTTCCTGTACTCCGTATCATCATTGTTTGAGGTCCAGCCCACTATGGTGGTGGCATCTGCAAACTTGTAAATGGAGTTGGGGCAGAATTTGGCCACACAGTTGTGAGTATATAGCAAATATAATAAGGGACTGAGAACATAGCCTTAAGGGACACAGAAGTTGAGGGTAATTGTGGAGGCGGTGTTGTTGCCTATCTTTACTGATTACGATCTGTTGGTCAGGAAGTCAAAGACCCAGTTGCAGAGGTTGGTGCAGATTTCTGGGTCTAGCAGTTGCAGATGAGTTTGTTTGAAATTATGATGTTGAAGGTTAAACTATAGTCAATAAATAGGAGACTGACTAAGGTGTCTTTGTTATCCAGATGTTCCAAAGATGAGTATAGGGCCAGGGAAACACATCTGCTATAGACCTGTTTTGGTGGTTGGTGAATTGCGGTGGGATGAGGTTGTCTGGGAGGCTGGAGTTGATGTGCGCCATGACCAGCCTCTCAAAACACTTTATAACGGATGTCAGAGCTACTGGGCGATAGTCATTAAGGCACTTTACCTTATTTTTGTTTGGCACCAGGATGATAGTGGTCTTCTTAGAGCAGGTGGGAACTTCAGCTTGGAGGAAGGAGAGGCTAAAGATGTCTGCAAATACTCCTACCATCTGCTTCGTGGAGGATCAGAGGACACGGCCGGGGACTCCATCTGGGCCTGTTGCTTTCTGCAGCTTCACTCTCAGGAAGGCTGATCTGATGTCCGCAGTGATGACCATGCGTACAGGTGCATCAGAGGCTGTTGGGGCGGGTGTCTTCATTTCACTGACCTTCTGTTTGAATGGAGCATAGAATGCATTGAACTCATCGGGAAGGGATGCCAGCAATACTGCCTGACTGCTTTGTAATCCATTACAGCATGCAAGCCTTGCCACAATCAATTGCTAGTATGGGACTCTGCCTTGGTCTGGTATTCTCCCTTGGCATCCCTGATGGCTTTGCCATCATGGTATCTGGAATGAGCTGCCAGAGAAGGTGTTGGAGCAGGACAGTGACAACATTTAAGAGGCATCAGGGCAGGTATTTGAATGAGCATAGAGGGATGTGGAATTTATGCAGGCAAGTGCGACTGGTATAGATGGATATAATGGTCGACATAGATGCGATGGGTTGAAGGGCCTGTTTCTATGCGGTACGCCTCTGACTCTATGTGCATAAATTGTTCTGCACATGTGTATGGAGCGAGAAAAGAAACCACAATCTTCTGATTTGGGAAGACTACTTGAAACCAAGCCATGTCTGAAGTACGCAGAGCTGCCGCACTCAGCCATTTGTATCTTGAATACTTTTATTAGCAAGACTGTTTGGGTTTGAAGTGTTTATTTACATTTCTTTTGGCTTGGTCAAATTTTGAAACCAATATTTGCAGTAGTGGAGTGTCTGTGGTCGTTCCACGACTTCTCCCCTCTTCGGCTCAAGTAAATCCTGGAAGTGCAAACTGAAGTTGCTGTCAAAGATCAATGGGGTATGTGGGACCAACAATCCAAGTTCTTAAGCACAGAGAAGGAAACACAACAAGTTTGGATTAATTAGTTCAGGTACTGAAGAGCTATAAAGAAAGGTATTTATTACAAAGTGCATGAGAGATTGTATGGGGAAAAAAGGGAAGAGAGGAATAGTTAAAACATTTTTAAAGAATCTATAAAGACAGCTTTCTACTGGCTTGAAAGCAACCGAGTTTTGGGACTGAAGACATTGAGTGATATTACAGCACCATAAATCTTATGATTAAAGGGGTCCTTGTGTGGTTAATTATCAATCCAAATTTTCTGCAATAAGTTTAAAGGCTAATTAATGCAGATATGCAGCAATTTTCTAAGTCATTCAGAGACTGGCAGTAAGATTTTCTTTGTGTGAGGTATATCGGATTAGAATACTGTTCTTTGGTCTTTTCTTTTAAAGTGTACCCACTACAAGCTGTTTGCTTGTTGGTTAGCTCAAGAGTTGATTCTACATTACACTGCTGAGACATAATGTCTTCTGAACTGACCGAGCAAATTGTTCGCATGAAAATACATCTTGAGATTGTCAATAAATAGAGTTTGGCAACAGTTCCCAAAATCCTTAGTCTTGAAGCCAAATTCTGGAGTCCACGTGGCAGCTATTTTGCTGGAAAAGACCTAAAACTTAATTTCCATGAGGTAAACTCTGTTTCTTATTTGGGAGCTAAATACAGCACTTAATAAGTATCATAATTCATCTATTCTGGTGAATTTGCATTTGTTGCTGGCAAGATGAGTGAGTGAATTTAACGAGAAGAAAGAGAGACTAGCACAAATGTGCATTGATGTTATGCATGTTCATGCCAGCTTTTCTGACCCCCCAGGCATCCTAAAGCACTTTATAGCCAGTTAAGTAGTTTGAAATGTATTCTTTCTTGTATTATAGGAAACGTGGCAGCCAATATATGTTTATAGCAAACTCCACAGCTAGCAGAATGGTGATGACCAGATTATGTGGGTTTTTTGGAATGTTTATAAATGGGTAACTCCCCACTCTTTAGAATATTGTTATGGGAACATTCTCCGAAGAGGGCAGAAAGTGCCTCAGTTTACCCTCCTTGTGTGAGGAATGATACCTCCAACACTGTGGTCATCTTTTAGTACGGTGCTGGAGTCTAGAATGTGTCTCAAGTGAGTGAGTGAAGTTGGACTTGAACCTGAAGCCTTTTGAAGTGGTCAAGATTGCCACCACTGAACCAGCTGAGACATATACATCTGTATTAGTATGAAAGAGATCCTTGTGCAGAGTTGATCATTTCATTGGATCTGCACTAAAGTGATATTAAAAGGTCACTGATATTGGCAATATTTGCATGGATAGTGTTTGGACCTACCTACTTTCATGTTTTAAAGTAGAATGCAGATTTAACAGATTAAAAATGACCTACCTTTTGAAAAGCATGGTGTTTAAATTATTTAACATATCATTCCTTCATAACTTCAGCACTATTCTTTCTGGAATCGGTACAGAAATTAGTCCACGATCATTATGTACAGTAATTCATTGTATGGGTTGACTTAATTGCAGGGAAGAGTAGGGAACAACAATCATAGATGTGAAAACAAATCATGGAATCATGTAGAATGTTAAAACTGCAGTGTCCCACGTGAGTTTTCTTCCACCCTCCTTTATCTGATCTCTACAGCATGATATTCCTTTCTTCCTCGTGTTTATCTAGCTTCCCTTAAAATACAGTATGGAGAAGTTACACAAACAACAATATGATCAGTTCCAGTCTTGGAATCCTGTGGGATGGAAAATTAATTTAAAAACAAGGTGCGTCCATTTTACTGTGTGCCTTACAAATATTGTAGTGTAAGTGGCCACATTATTATGCTCTTAATAGTTTTGGACTCCACTACCCTGGGGAAAAGACTATGGCTATTCAGCTTCTCTATGCACCTGATGATTTTATAAACCCCTCATATTTTATAAAAGTCCTAGCTTATCCAGCCCCTCCTTGTAACTCAAACCCTCTAGTCTTGATAACATCCTTGTAAATCCTTTTTTCATCCTTTCCAGTTTAATGATATCTTTCCTTATAGCAGGGCAAACAGAACTGTACACAGTACTCTAAATGTGGCCTTTCCAATGTAAGGTTATGTACTAAAATGAAGAATAAACCAATGCAGAAAAGAGAAGTGAAAATAGAGCAGCATGTATACAAAAGTGACTATAATATACTACACTTTAAAGAACTTATTGAGAAGTATGACAAGATAGAATAGTAGGTTGGAAAAAAACTAATTGTGGGGGTCTGAGAAAAGAATTTGGAAAAATAAGATGTAAAACAATACAGATTGGCAATGGTGTAGAACAGCAATAGGAAACACTTAAATTTCTGTTTAGTAAAGGAAAATAACATATATGCTCGATCAAGTTAACCACTAATCAAATGACTGAAAATATAAGGGATGAATGAGAGTAAGGAAAGAATGAATACATGGACAGCTGAACATGGCCAGAGCAAATAAGAGAAATTAGGAAAGAGTAAAAAAATAAGTAGGAGAAAGCAGGGAGAAATACTGAAGTGAAATAATATATAAAGAGGGTATGGGTAATCTTGGGTAATCCATGGGTAACTCCCATGGGTAACATATAAAGTTGCCATGGATTCCTCTTTATGTCATTTAGGCCCAAGAGCAAGTTTTGGAGCTGTGCTTTGCATTTTTAACATACTTCTAGTCCATTTCATACCAGTACATCTGGACATTACAGAAAAAAGGAAAATAGGACATCCTATATCTACTGTGAATGAGAAGATATGGTTAAGCATAACTGGATTATATAGTTTACATTATACATACAGAAACTGAAATTTATAGTGGAAATTGTGGCTGAATTACATATGGAAATCAACATTTTCACCAAAAGGCTATTTTTGATTTTGAAATAAAAACAGAAATTGCTGAAATACTATCTGTGGAGATAGAAACAGGGTTTAATATTTCAGAGCATTGACTTTTATTAAACTTGACTTTGACTTGCTCCCTACATGTTCATAAGGGGCAGGGTGGAGGGGAAGGGGGACGAAAGAGAAAGAAACAGATGGAGTTAGAGAAAGAGAGAGAGAGAGACTCACTTCACTGCCACTCCATCCTCTACTTTCAGTTAGACAGAGGCGATATTCATTGATATAAATTTAACTTGATTTCTGAGTGAATAATTAAGTGATTTTGTTGGTAGCTCTTTATCTGATTGCTTCTTGCTGTTCTCCATTATTTAAAAATGTAAATATTGCATTGGATTTGTGGAGAGGTTATTCCTTTTTTCAAGTAAATACAATTCTGAGTTCCAATTGAATAGTCTTGTTAAAATAAAGCCTCAATATGATGAAAATTCTGAAACCTGACTGTGTTCAGCTTTCATCCCTTTGTCATCGGATTTCAAAGCTTTCTTGGCCTCTTGTGCTTTATATATTTGTATTATTGCGACAGCCTGACTGTTTGTCCCCTTATTTGTTAAAACAAGCAAATTATTAATAGCTGCTTTTGGAGAATTTTATCTTAATTCCTATAGTCTTCCTTTTGCTGCTATACTCTAACTCACTAGCAGAAGCCGAGGAGGCTTTTAACATCATGTGCTCTATCCTCAAGGGGACTTATCTTCCTCATTTGCTAAGACCTTTCCAACATTTGCAAATCAAAAATGTGATGGAATTTTGTTCATTTGCCTAAATGAGTTTAGCTTCAGCAACACTTGAGAACCTTTACACCATCCAGCTTAAAGTGGTTTGCTTAACTGCTACCCCCAGATACTACTTGGAACACTCAATCCCTCTTAATTTCAATGTGTTTGTACCATTCGTAAAATACAATGCAACAACTGGATAAGGCTTCTTTGACATTACCTTCCAAACTTGTAACTTTCCCACATTGGACAGCTGGTGTTGTGGGAGCTCTACCACATCTGAGGTCCTTCAATATCATACACCATTCTGACTTGGGTATTCCTCATGGTTACCGGATCAAAACCATGTAACATACCTTCCCAAAAACACTATACCATTTGAACTACACTAGATCCAGATTGCAACTTACCATCTTCTCAGTGGCTGTAGCCCATGAATGAATTAAGACAAAATCCCTGAGAATGATGGAAGCACCTCATTCTATGAAGGAATTGTTGAGGAAAGACTTGTAGGACTGCAAAAAATTGGTTTAATGCTGGAGTCTGTTGCTTATCTATATGTTTAGATGAACTGTCGTGATGTCATTGTCAGTTATATAGAAGCACAGTATGTCTGTCATTGAATCTGTTTTGTTGAGGGAGAATTTTTGATTTAGCATATGAAAATACTGAAATGGAAGTGTGTCTTAGTAGCAGAAGATTAACAACGTGAACATATCTCTTTGCTGTTACGTGGCTCTGACAGTGAAGAAAGCAGGAGGTGAGGTTCTGTGCTGACATACTGTTGAATTAATTATATTGTAACTTTACTCAATTTAACACCCTCACAGCTGACCAGGTAGACAGACTAGACAGTGGGAAAGCCAGCAATAGAAAGCTGCAGGTGTGGAAGGTCAATGCGTTCCTCGAAAGATTTGGAGTTGGAGTGGGTATCAAATCAAGCAATCAGAAGGTGATGGGGTTGGGAGGGATCACAAATCTTCATTGAGAGGTGATCTATTTCTCAAGGTAGCAGATATGCTGGATGGACAGGTGGTGCATTCCTGCTTCTCCACATTCACTGGTAGTTGTGTTAATAAAAAAAATAACAGCTGGATCCAAATCTTTAGCTGTTTAGGTGTCTCAAACCCTGAAAAATTCAAATCACTGCCAAAATAACTATTTTAGTCTCATCTGAATATAATTATGGATTTGACTCACTGTGACTAGTTATTTGAATATCCATCATGGTTAAGTAGAAGCAGGTAAAGTTCATGGTGCACGGAGGGTGAGTGTCACAAACTTGTCCATTTTTAATCCCCTCTGTTAAAATTACCCTGTAGTGTCATTAAGAATCTTGAATGGAGATGGACAAAAATTCCTTCCAAAGGAAGGAATAAGTGAACCCACTTCAACTTAAAGACTCCTGTATTAACGAGGGCTTAATAGAAAGCTGTAATAATAATTTCATTTATATGGCATCAAAGCACAACAAAAACCCTCTCTGCACTCCACATAATGAATTACATTGACTGTAATTAGAGTGACCGTTATATAAACACTCAGCCTGTGGCTCATGATACATCCAAAGAGAAAAATAATTTAACTGAAATTTTCTGTGGATTTTTTGTTGTGATACTATATTCTGTTTTCTGAATTTAGATCTGTCGGTCGCAAAGAGGAAGTTTGCCGAATCATTAAATGAATTTAAGTTTCAGTGCATTGGGGATGCAGAGACAGATGATGAAATCTGCATAGGTGAGTTTTTTTTACTAATATTCTATTCACTGCATGTGCTTAGTGGGAAGCTTCACAAAGTACCAAAGCGATAATTTGGTACAGGGCTATAGCACAAAGTGGACTTATGGCAAATTGGTGTTCTTTTTTACACTGGTTCATGATTTCCGTTGACTTCAGTGTTTGCAGTAGTTTTCTAAATGGGGCAAATTGCAGCATGATTGGTGCATAGTATGAGATGGATATAGCCCAAAATGGTAGGTTTTGAAGGGCATTTGATGAAGAAAGTTGAAGTGCAGAATCACTGATGTATTGTGGTAGATGATTATGACCTGGAAAGACAACTTATGGTTCCAGGTATGTGTGACTGCTTCAATGTTATTTGTACATGTGATTTTTAAATAGAGTTTGGGGGTAAAAACCAAACAGGTGTCATTCTATTTCTCCAACAATCATTTTAGTGGGAAACAAGTAAAATGTGAAGGACATAGGGAAAAAGTGCAGGCTTGATAGGCTGAATTTCTTCCTTCATTGCTGTATCATTTTAAGATTCCATGATTATTGGTGTGGGAGTGAAGGCAGTATACTAAATATTGCAATAGACTCACCTGCTATTTGATCTTTTGAGGTTGCCTTTCACAGAAGAGATTTTCTGCGGATGTAATACAAATGTCTTTTGGTCAATTTACAGTCACTTCTCTGCTCTTGGATGAATATTTGGTGGCCACTGTTTGATCCTTTAAATGCTTGGTCAAATGCTACATTTGATAGCTTTTTCTGAGCCTAAGCTGGAGTTTTCTTCCATTTGCCTGAATGAGACATACGTACGACATTGATTAGTTAGCCAGAGTTGAGCTGCAGTGTTCTACACATGAGACTTGGCTGTCTCTACATCTGGCTTGGTGTGCATGTTGTGCACAGATAAAAACTTATCCATTGGTTTGTAAAGCATCTCCCATGTGGTCCTCCTGTCATTAAGTTTGTCACCTTCCTTTCCTTTTTTCTTGGTGCCTCCTCCACAAGGATGTGCTGTTCACAAAGTTCATCATACTGTTTGCTCTTGCATAACATTTTATATCATTGCCTTAAATGTTGTTCTTGTTAAAATTCCTCCTTTTTCTCTGCTAATTATTCTTCCTTTGAAATTTTAATTTGTTACCTCAAAGTACAATTCCCCCGACAAAAGCTGAACAATGGTGTAGGTTTAGTTTCAGTTTCAATCTGGTTACAACTCTTCCTGAATGGAAGGACAGCCATAGTTTGTAGGAGTTGGCTGAGAGATTGTTGGTTCCTTGATTCCTAAAAGTTTTGGGACCTTGAATTGTTTTTTTTGCCGTAGTTCATAATTCAGTATTTCACTCCCACAAAATTGGCATGATTGAGAAGTTTTGGTTAATTAGCATCTAAGAATTCACAGGATATGAATGTCATGGTTAAAATTCATAGGTTCATTATGCGGAAGCATCTTGTGTTTGTTTTGACCTTTGAGCTGAATGGGGCTGCTTTCAGATGTTCCTTTGTTCTCACTAACTATGACGTTTCATTGATGAGTATCTTGAGTTATGTCTCAAGATGTTGAACCACCATATGCTGAGCGATTCTCTATGCCTTCAAAATGATGGTTCTGTGTTGTGGTGGAGGTGGTTAGGAGGGGTAGTGTCTGGGATTTTGTGCTCGGGGTTGTTTAAATTGTGCCCAGAGTTGAGTGTAAAGGTTTGATGCAAAGTGAATTGGGCAACTTCAACATAGTTTTTAGTAGACGTTTACCTGACTATAAGACTTGCTAATTTGCTGGTAATTGTCTCAATATTGACAATTTTAGTCGGATCAGAAAATTAACTGGATCTTGTGTGTGTATATTTGTAGGTGATTGGGGTAGTTGGTTGCTTGGTGACAATAACATTTTCATGCAAAAGGAAAGAAGAAAATCACATGAAATGGTGGGGTGCGATTCATTGAAACTATGGTTGGGAAGTAGGTTCATTGGGTCATACAGCATGGAAATGGGTCCTTTAGCCCAAATCATACATGCTGACCAAGGTGCCTATCTATCCTAATCCCATTTGCCTGCATTTGGCCCAAATCCCTCTAAACCTTTCCGAATTGTGTACCTGTCCAAATGTTCTTTAAGCATTGTAATAGTACCTGCCTCAACCACCTCCTCTGGCAGATTGCCCCATATATCTATCGCCCTCTGTGTGAAAACCTTGCCCCTCAGATCTCTTTAAATCTTTCCCCCCTCACGTTAAACCTATGCCCTCTAGTGTTAGACTCCCCTACCCTGGGAAAAAGACTATGACCTTCCACCTTATTTATCTCTGTCATAGTTTTATAAACCTCTGTATGGTCACCCCTCAGTCTTGTTCGCTGCAGGAAAAACAGTCCCAGCCTATCCAATCTCTCTCTATAACTCAAGCCCTCCAGTGCAGGCAACATTCCTGTGGATCTTTTTTGCATTCTTTCTTGCTTAATTATATCGTTACTATGGTGTGGCGACGAGAACTGCACACAATACAGCCTTACCAACGATTTGTACAACTGTAATATGACGTCCCAATTCTATACTCGTTGCCTCAGCTGAT
>JAUZTB010000087.1:26604450-26614762 GCA_034780895.1 Rhynchobatus australiae | reverse complement strand
TTGAAGGGTGCCCATTTAGAACAGATGTGGTGAGATTTCTTAAGTAGAGAGCGGTGAATCTGTGGGATTTGTTGCCATGGACGGCAGTGGAGGCAAAGTCATTGGGTGTATTTATGGCAGAGATTGATGGGTATCTGAGTAGCCAGGGCATCAAAGGTTCTGGTGAGAAGGTGGGGGAGTGGGGCTAAATGGGAGAATGGATCAGCTCATGATAGAATGAGGAGCAGACTTGAAGGGCCCAATGGCCGACTTCTGCTCCTTTGTCTTATGGCTTCACCAGCGCCTTCTGAAGGGTGATTCAGGAAGGCCAATGAATGCCGGACTGGTCACATCCCATAAATGAAGAAGGTCAGCAAGTGCAAGGCTGATGGGTGAATGATCCTGGCTGCACGAGGCTTGAGAATGAGGGGAAATCCACAGAGGACGTTCGCCCCCAACCGCAGCTTCACCCGTGGTTCCCCTTGGCACCGCGCCCCAGCCCCCCGGCGAATGTGGCGCTCACCTTCTTCGTACTTCCCCTGCTGCCGGCATAGGTCTGCCCGCAGGACCTCAGCGGCCTCCCGAGCCTCGCCCAGCTCCTCCTGAGCCTCGGTCAGCCGCTCGGTCAACCTCTGCTGCTGCCGCGTCTTCTCCTCCAAGGCCTCCTCCAGCCGCCCCGCCACTGCCACATGGTCCTTCAGCTCCGCCTCGACTAAAACAGAAAGAGGAGGACGGAAAGGAGAACATTTCCCCAAAGAACGTTCAGACTTCTGACAACAGGACTGTGGATTTAAATTGTGGCATCAACGTCGTTCACTCCAAACCCAACACCAAGCCACACAAGGAGATCTTAAAATTGGTTTATTATTGTCTTATTGTCACACGTACTGAGGTACAGTGAAAAACTTTGCTTTGTATGCCATCCGCACAGATCATTTCATTACAGCACAGGTAGGTGTTGTGGAGGGTAGCAGAGATGGTTAGGGAGGACATCCCACAGTTTGGGGGCCAGACTACCAGGGGGTGGAAGCTGAGTGGATGTTTCTCGCCGTGGCACAACAGAGAATGAGATGGACGCGGTTTCGGAATAAGGGGTTTGACCCGACGGATCAGGAAAAGTTCCCTGTCTCTGGAGCCGTGGAGCAGTGGGGGCGGAGTCGGTGAATACATTGAAGGTGGAGACCGACCGACGAGACATTCAAGCGGCAAGGGAGTCAAGGGTGAGGGAGAGCGCGGGGAAGTGATGTTCAGGCCAAGACTGGATCTGACTGAGTGGTGGAGGAGGCTCGAGGGGCCAACGGGCTAACTCCTGCTTTTATTTCTTTGGTTCTGCTGGTGGCTGCACGTCACGGGGAAATCGGATGAGCCCAAGGAATCTGGAAAATTGTGGGGCTGCAGGTAACTAACCAAAGTTTGTTTGTAAAATTATTTTGGTTTAATGTTTCAAGTAAGTTTATTGCTATTTTACTTAATTTTATTTCTTTTAATCCTTATATTTTTATTTTCATTCTTACAGTTTTTAAGTGGTTCCAAATGCCAGAGTTGTTCGATTACATTTACATCCCTCAGACTTTCCAAGGTTTCAGAGCATTTCAAGGGGTGCAGCTTCTTCTCTGAGGTATTATAGGCCCCATCATTGTTCAGGTCATGCCGCTCCCACCCACCACCCCTGGAGTCCACGACTCTTTTGGACAGCAAGATAGGTCCTCTGTTTCTGGATTATACAAGTGTGGAATGACTGTTGGCAGTGGGCCCCTGCCAACAAGATCTGGTCCAATAATGTTAACTGACTCCAGCTGTAAGTGTAGGTTTTATGTTGAGATTGATATTTCGGAATTCAGCTTCGTAGCCATGAGAAAAAGGGAAAAAATGAGGACTTCTTTGAATCCTAAAATTTGGATTTGACAACATGCTGTGGGAACATGTGAAATGGCTTTTCCTTGTCCTTCTCCTCTGCTTAGTTCAATGATTATGGACCATAATGTCAATACGTATAACAATAGCAGAATATAAAAATAATACTTGGTCAATAGATAAAATAAATATTTTACTGAATTTTCAATGAAATATGGGAAGGAATTTCATTTTTGGTGGTAAGTACTCAAGGGATGCAAGTGCTGGAAAATAAACACCAATTTTGAATTTAATGTCTGAATGGACACATTCACAATAGCATCAGTAGTAAAGCTTCCCTTCATCTTAACAACATGCCCCAATGTTCAGCCACACAAGAATCTCTAATGCACGAGTGTACAAATTATGACAGTCACCCGATGTGTGGTCAAGGGATAGGCTGTTACTTTAAAATAGCAGACAAAGTCATTTATCTAAGTAGGAAATTAGTCTAGAGACATTTTGATGTATATAACTAAAGCTGGATTATTTCAGGCACAGTGCTATTACAGTTTTCTGTAATTCTCTTCCACCTGCATGAGGTCAGGGTTCCCAATCTGAAAAAAAATAGTTTATTTGTGTTCCTATTCCAGAATCCAAATATAATCCTTGTGATTAAATAGTTTTATCAGTACCTAAATGTCATAACTCACAAGCATATGTTAGTCATTTAGATGAAGTATAAATGGATAAAAGGTATCCATAAAAAGTTATGCTGCCAAGAAGATAACAACTTCAAGAGATGGTGACAAATTTATTCTTTCTAGATGAAAAGGACTTACTTAAGAGTCTTTTACCAATTTTCACAACATAATGCATAATCGCTTACCTGGTAGAGCTTTTGCCCATTTCACAACTGAGACCATCTGTAGCCCACCTAAGTTATTCAATTCTGACAGAAGCCGGTGAGGTGAATCAGGCAGAGAGTTGTCATATCCTGAATACAAGAGCTCTGGCTCAATCACCTCAAGAATTGAGATTGTAGCTGGATTCAAAACAGGCAAAGAAGGGCAAACTAAAGAAAAGTCCTGTGATGCTGCCTTTGATGTTGTTTCTGAGCTGCTGGTATGTGGTGCTTTCATCTTGTTCAACTTCTTTGTCTTCCGAGCTATAAAGAAAATGAAACGAAAGAAATATCTATTTTTGATGTAATGTGTAGGATGCATCATCAAGTCAAGTTGTCAGTGGAGAGAGTCAGCAACTTTAAATTCCTGGGCGCTAACATATGGGATGACCTGTACTAGGCCCAGCACATAGAGGCAATCTTAAGAAAAGCACGCTAGCGTCTTTACTTTCTTAGGAGGTTCAGCTCGTCACAGAATACTCTTAACAAACTTCTACAGATGCACTGTTGAAAGAATCCTAACTGGTTGCATCATGGTCTGGTACGGCAATTCAAATGCACAGGAATGCAAGCAGCTGCATAGAGTAATGGACTCTGCCCAAGGAATCATGGGCACATCCCTCCCCACCATTGGTAGTAGCTACAGGAGGCACTGCCTCTAGAAGGCAACATCTATCATCAAAGATCCCCACCATTGCAGGTGTGCCATCTTTTTGAAGCTACCATCGGGCAGGAGGTACAGAAGCCTGAAGTACCACACCACCAGGTTCTAGAACAGCTATTTCCCTTTAACCATTCAGTTCTTGAACCAACTGGCAAAACCCTAATCACTACAGTTTAATAATAGTGACCACTTTCCACTAAGATGGACGTTTGTTTTATCTGTTCTAATTACGTTCTTCTTGTAAAAATTGTGTATAATTGATTAATTTATGTTTTTCTACTGAAGTTGCTAATATGCTATGTGCTTGTGATGTTGCTGCAAGTAAGTTTTTCACTGCACCTGTGCATAGGACAATAAACTAAATTTTGACTTCAAGTCATTTTCTTAAAGGTAATACTTTATAAAGGACAGAAAATTCATAATATGAAGCATTACATATGCCATTCTGCTGTTATGGTGAAACAACATGTTAAAAGAACTTGAAACCAACTCCAACCTATAACTGGAACATGGGAAAGAGACATTACTTACAATAGCCTAAAATGATCTAGAAGCAAGGTTTTTACTAATACCTTGAGAACTGGTAAACTTCTGCAATTAAAAGTCAACTGGAAAAAATGCAAAAAGATAGGATTGAAGTTTATTAAGCCTGCAGAAATGGAGGCAGCATTGAGTTGGGAAGAGGACAAGAAAAAGCTAAAACATGTTTGACACAAGTCATAAATAATTGTATGGTAGGATGTGGCGAAGTGAAAAAAACAGGGCTGAGAGATAAAATGATATGGATTTCAATTTTCAAATTTCGACAGGACTACCACTGAGATTTGGTGTAAAAGCAGTAGAGAAACTAGAGCAGAACCCAGGACAGGTGAAGAACAAGTAGTAAGAAAGAATCAATTTCACAATAATTAGAAGCTGAGAAAACTACATCAGATGTTTCACTTTTATCACTATGATATGGAGAGGTTAATGCCAGAAGAGGGAGTGCGAGCTGGAGGATTAAATAAGGCAAAACCATTAGGATCAAAAGGTAGCGCATTTGATCTTCAGATCTCCTCTGCCATTCAATAACATATCCGATCAACCACAATTACACCTTTGTGCACTATACAAATATTCATGCACTGCCTTGGAATCTACAAAGCTGGCAGATTCTGCAATGAATATGCTTAATGACTGAACATTCACAAGTATCTGGGTCAGTGTATTCAAAAGGATCACAAGTCAAATGAACATATTTCTTGGTATCACCAGTCCTAAATGGTCATCTTGATATTCTCAGTCACAGATCTCCAAGTTATAGATTCATCAGTCTGGGTAACATTCTCCCAATATCTGCCTATCATTCACCTTAATGAGATTCCCATTCTAAAATTTTAGAAATATAGATCATTCCCTTAATTTCTTCTCATAGACAATTACTTCAGTCCAGAATTCCATTGAGTAAACTTGTGCTGCACTGAACCATATTCTTCCTTGGAAAAGGGGCTAAAATTATGTATCTGCTTTATACCATATAATTCATGTATGCTCCTGTATAAAACAGATACTCCAATCCCTCCATTATAAAGATTATCAAATCATTTGATTTCCTAATAGATTTCTCTGATCTAGATGCAAGGACATCCAGATATTTCTGATTACCAACATATCTCATCACCTCAGCATTTATCCATTTGATCACAATGGCCTGAATTTTTGAAATTAACATTATTTTTTCTAAAAAGGCGAACTAAATTTACCATCAAGATTCATCCCAGCCTGGAGGCACTTTCTAAAACGACAAGCTGGGCAGTTCTTTCGGCGAATCTTGTCAATGATGCAATCGTTCCTTCCAGCACAGAGGTAATTATGCTGCCCTACAGGGGAAACAGCAAAATTAATGAAGATATCACTACCACAACTAACATTTCCATTGGTTCAGAGGCAACACAGTCCAAAAGGCATATGCAACTACTTTGGGCAAGATGGGAGGTAAACAATCTCAGCAGTAGGACCTTTGGAGGACTAAGAGATTTTGAAAGAAGCAGGAATGGCAATACTGCTGAATGACGTAATTATATTAATAAGAAAAAGGACTTCCAGCTTGTATGATCAAGCAATGGAAACAATACAAGATAAAAGGAATACCCAAAGATGCAAGACCATTGCAAAAGTAATCCATAGTCTTGATGGAAATGATGTAATGATGCTTATAAATGTATGGAAGTTGGAGAAACAAGTAGCAACAATTATGTTTTTCATGAGAGATATTAATTTCAGTATAGGACTGGGAAAATCAGAACAGCTCAATTCTTAAAGTCAACAAAATACCAAGATGCAAAGAAAATACAAACTGTTGGAGGAACTCAGCAGGTTGAGCAGCATCTGTGGAGGTAAAGGGACAGTCGACGTTTCAGGTCACGACCCTGCATTAGGATTATTGCTGCTTGACCTGCTGAGTTCCTCTAGCAGTTTGTTTTTAATGCTCCAGATTACAGCATCTGCAGTCTGGTGTCTCCAAAATGCCATTGGAGCAGCATCTCAGAGTTGACATGTGATCTAGAACTGATAACATGACAGACTGTATTGGATTTGGTTTTGATTAACAAATAAGAATTCAGTAAAAAGATGGCAAAATAGGCAACATGGTATTAGGAATAAGAAGAAAAGTCACAAACCAGGCTATTAACTTAAACCAACAGCAGTACACAAGGATGAACAGTAAATGGGTAACGATACAGATGGACTTAAACATACTAACTTAATCTTCCCATAAAACCTGTAAATGATCAGTAAGGGAAAAGTTCCATTTGTATATTTAAACTACCATAGGGAACAAATGATCTAAATGACTGATTATTTAACCAAAAAAAATTCTTACACAAGTGCAAGGAAAAACACAAATCCAACAGTCAAGGAAAGCTACAAAATCAATAAAAATGAAAATACTAGGGAGGTACAAAAGGGGCAAAATGAAAAACTAAGGTGAAAATTAATACAAATAAACAAAGGAATTCAATCCCTTCAACGCACAAGAGACTATAATGAGCTTATAAGGAAATATAAGCCTTGCTAAATGAGCACTTTGTGTCTGATTCACAGTGGAGAGAGGATAAAACACCAGTCCAAGTGAAACCTAAAATAAATTAACAGAATTTTGTTGATTTAATACATAAAGACACTAGAAAACATAACAGGAATTATGACAGACACAGGTTTCCTACCTCTTAGTACTGGAATAAATAGTAGAAGAAATTGCAGGTGAATTGGTTAAATTTTTCCTTTCTGATTTTTGACTGATTTCTCCAACTAACAAAAAAAAAATTACTTTCCATTAATGCGGCTTCTGAGTGCTATGCTATAGATTTGGGTGCAGAAGTTAAACACTGTCCTCTTTCTGCATATTTGTATCTGAATCCAACTCTGAACAGGGAATGAAATTGTTCTCTGTGTGCTGTGAAGAAGAAATTCGAATTTTGAAACTTATAGCAGTCTGAGAACAGCTTGTAATGGGATCAAGACCAGTGTACTCAATGATCATTGAGTAAACCTAGTTTCAGACACAACTTACCCACATAATAGGAAAGTTTGTGGTATATTAATTACCAAATCAAATACATAAAACACAGAAATAAATATCATTTAATAGTAATTAATGCATTATTCTGAAGAGTTCCCTAAAAACCCTACCAAGAACCACAGTGAATCATTTATTCTTCATTTCTATTGCTTCTCAAGATTTTTTTTCAATTATCATTTTGAGCCTATTTATGTTTGAATAACATGTAGAAGTGTTTACTAATTGCTGCAGGGAGAACAAGTTGAAAGCACCAACTGAATAGAATCTTTCTTGATTATAATCAGAAGGAGAAAAGGTGTAAGACAAAAATCCTAACTGCAATGATGCAGGACAACAGAACCTCTCACTAAAATTCTGCTCCGAAACACTTACATTAAACTGTGGACCATATTTTATTCCCAAATACTTCATGCTTCAGAATTCTTTCATCAAATGCTTCACATAAATTAATCTCCCGAACTCCTCAATTTGTGTGAACAGATTGGCACACTAAAATTTTAAACAAAGTTTGAGCAAGACTAAGCACCACCATACTGTGCCTTTTGATACTAGTTATGATAATTCATTATAATTGATGTCAGTATAACAACCTTCCAAGATATATTATCACTGACAGTATAAACTCCATCTGTTTGCTCAGAGCTTGTGCCAAGCACTCAAGAGATCTGGCTGAACATTTGGTTTACTGAGCTATTCTGAAGAATCAACCAGAAAGATCCATTTCCCACCCTCTCATTATATCTGCTTATCATCTCCCAATAGCACATTACAGTCAGCATCAAAACAAGTAGGTGGAATTGCAAATTGACTGTTTATAGATAAAGTAACAACTATATTCTGATAATTTAGTTTAGCATTGTGCAGCAAGGACAGTGTTCATTCAAATCTTTGCCCAGTGTAAATTTTATGCATGCTGACTGTCAGCAGCAACTTAGAGTGATTCTGGAAGAAATGGAGTTACAGAATATTTACTACTGCAAATAGCATTATCTATGTGGTGTAGACAATTGGTTCTCAAAAAGGTATGTCAACATCTTTTTATTACCATCTTTAAAGGCCATGGTGTACAGCAGCTTCACCTATGGGATGTGTCTGTCCAGTTTTACTTACCATCTAGTAGCCTTACTTCTGTCCCATATGGCTGCTCATCAAGCAAGATGCCCCTGTTTGCCCACTTGTAAGGAGTTAATTCAGTTCTTGGGAATTCCCAGAATTGAATTAACCTTACAAATAACTCATTGACAAAAACTTGAGGGGACCAGGAGGAGTGTGTAGAAGCTGAAGACTGAACATCGGATCAGCTCCCCATTTTTTCTACCCAAGGCCCAGGGATCCAAATAGATCTGTAACTAAGGGACCCAGGGATGATGCATCTGGGAACCAGACACCCTGGTGCTTGTACAGATCCAGGTTAATATCCAGCTCAATGTCTCAATGTATTGTACCAGTGGGCACAGATCTGTCACTATAAAATCAGCAAATACTGTTGGTTACAGATCTGTTGCTTTATGACACTGTGAGACGGTGAGGGGATTAGCGCAGCGGAGTCAAATGGAGCAAAAGTCAAATGCAAAATGTGAATATCTAACTTGACTGAAATCTTTGATAAAGCAATGAAGTGGGGTGGTGTATGAACCCCTTAGGTTCTATGTAATAGAACTGTTAGTGAAACTGAAGCCTATTGGATAAAAGATAGCATGGATGCAAAATTGGGTTAGGTAGGAAAAGCCAAGGATAATGGTAATATCCAGACCATAGAGAGTTATAACAATTGTGTACCCCGAGATCAATATTACACCCATTTCTCTTCCTGATATACAGTATAACATGACCTGGACTTTTCTCATTTCAAAGCTTACCATAAACAGAAAACTCAGATATAAGCAGTGGGTGGGATGGCAGCAGACTTCACTGGAAACCCTGAACTTTATGATCAGACATCACACCATCTTTACTGAACTATTTATACATAAACTCCAGTAATGTATTTATTTGCAGATGCCAGCATTTAAGAAGGATGTCAAGGCTTTAGGTAAAAGATACTGGAGATGGTACTAGAATTAAACCAAGAAAGATGGATGACATGTGAAGAGACTTAGGAGACTGGATTTGTTCCCTTCAAAGCAGAGATTATTAGCAAGAGACTTAATGATGTGCAATATTATGAAATACTTTGATATATCAAGTCACCATTTTCATTAAGAGCAACACAAAATGCTGGAGGAACTCAGCTGGTCAGGCAGCATCCATGGAGGGAAAAGGACAGTTGACATTTTGGGTTGAGACCTTTCATCAGGACTGGAAAGAGGGGAGAAGCCATTATGAAAGGATAGGGGGAGGGGTTGGAGCAAGAGCTGGCAGGTGATAGATGAATCCAGGTGAGGGAGGTGAGGAGTGGGAATGATGCAAGAAGCTAGGAGGTGACAGGTGGAAATGACAGAAGGCTGAAGATGATCGAACCTGATAGGAGAGGACAGTGGACCATAGAATGAAGGGAAGGAGGTGAGGAGGGGAACTGGAGGGAGGAACGTGTGGGTGATGGGAAGATCGAGAGGGTGGGGGAGGGTAAAGAGAACAGGTGATGGGGCTGATGAAATAAGGGAAAACAAAGGGGAGACAGTGGTTACTGGAAGTTTGAGAAATCAATGTTCATGCCGTCAGGTTGGAGACTACCAAGCATGAATAAGAGGTGCTGTTCCTCTAATCTATGTCTAGCCTCAACTTGGCAGTAGAGGTGGTTGTGGACAGGTATGTCAGTACAGAATGTGGAATTAAAATGGCTGGTCACCAGGAGATCCTAGCTGTTACAGTGGATCGAGTGAAGGTGCTTGACGAAGTGATCACCCAGTCTGCGTTGGGTCTCACCGATGTTGAGAAGGCTGCACCTGGAACACTGGATGCAATAAATAACACTGAAGGATTCACGTGTGAAGGGCTGCCTCACCTGGAAGAACTGTTTAGGGCCATGAATGGTGGTGATGGAGGAGGTGTAGGTGCAGGTGCAATACCTAGCACTTTGCAGGGATAAGTGCCTGGAGGGGGAATCGGTGGGGAGGGACAAGCAGACAAGGGAGTCATAGAGAGAGCAATCCCTGCAGAAGGTGGAGAAGGGAGGGCTGGGGAGGGGCAGGAAAGACGTGCCTGGTAGTGGGATCCCATTGGAGATGGCAAAAGTTATGGAGAATGACACGTTGGATTGTGGGGTGGTAGATGAGGACAAGGGGAACCCTATCCCTGTTATGTCTGGGCGGGAATGGGATGAGGGCTGCATCGATAGTAGTGGGAGGGAAAACTGGTTTTCTGAAAAAAGTGGATATCTCAGATGTCCTAGAATGGAAAGCCTCAGCATGAGAATAGATGCGACAGCGAT
>JAUZTB010000087.1:26386718-26398920 GCA_034780895.1 Rhynchobatus australiae | reverse complement strand
CCAGCACCACCCCTTCTCCATCCACCACCCTACCCCTTTGTCCCATCTCCCCCCTCGTTCCATCCATCCATCTCCTACGCTCCAGCTGGTCCCCTGAATCTGGACATATGTCCTTGCAATGTTCACTGGAGCTTTTCATCTGTAAAAGTCCAAGCTTGTACGCACGTTTAGACTAGGAAGACTGCCAATGCAAGTGTTCACTAGGATTTGAAGATGTTTATTTTTAAATGCATTATATTTCTCAAATTCATGACAGGCCATGCTCCAGATGGTTTAAAATATTACTTCATTTCGAGCAAAATTGTGGTCATGTCCTGTATTTCTATTTTGAAACCTTTTCCATTTCACAACTGATAGCAGATGGAGTGCAAGTTGTGATTGGGTGCTGTCAGTATTAAATTATCTCTGTAACTGTAACACCTTAGTGGAAATTAACTGCAAGTCAGAATTATTTACCTCGCTTCCATTCATTTCAGGTGTAATTTGATGTAATTAATTCCATTGTTTTCCTTATAGATTTGTTCATTTCTGGAAGTTAAAATCCCATTTTGATTCCTTAATTTTAATTTCAGACTTACATTGAACTTGAAACTAAACTGTTAACTATGTTAGGCTTGATGCAGGTATGCTGTTGTCATAATAGTTTACAGATAAAATATGGGTGACAGAAGGTTCTCATCTTCAATGATGGTGTTGTCCAACATGTTAATGTTAAAAATGAAGTTGAAGCATTCAAAACCAGTTTGAGCCTGAAGCACTGAGGAGATGATCCATCTTGGCTTCCTTCTGAGAAACCCACCGTCTGAAGTCGGTCTCCAACCAACTTGATTCACTCTGTGATTGTCAAGAAATGGCTGAGAGAATTGGATGCAGCAAAGGCTATGTGACCAGACAACATCCCAGCTGTAGTACTGAATACTTGTATTCCATAACTAACTGCTGTTCCAGAACAGTTACAATACTGGCATCTACCTGACAATGTGTAAAATTGCCCACGCATATCCTATTCACAAAAATGACAAATCCAAATTTGCTAAATATTATCCAATTATCAGCAGAAGGATGGAAAATGTTGTTGACATTCATACCAAGTGGCACCTACACACCAGTAACTTGTTCACTGATGGCTCATTTGGGTTCTGCTAGGATCACTTGGCTTGGGAGTTCATCATGACCTTGGTCCAAACATGGACCACGGAGCTGAGTCCTAAAGGTGGGGTGAAATTCAGTGCCCTTGATTTTGAGGCAGCATTTGACCTAGCATGGCATCAGGGAGTTCTGGTAAAACTGAAATCAATGGACATCAAAGGGAAAACACTCTGGTGGTTGAAGTCATAGCTTGCAGAAAGGAAGGTAGTCTTGGTTATTGGAGCTTAATCATCCTAGTGCCAGGATATCACTGCAGCATTTCCTCAAACACTGCCCTAGGCCTGACCATCTTCAATTGCTTCATCAATTATCTTCACTCAATCATAAGTGGGAAGATTTGTTGATCACACAAATATTTAGTTCCTCTCCCAACTTCTCATCCAATGAAACAGGCCATACTTGCATGCAGCAAGACATATACAACATTCAGGCCTGGGCTGGTAAGTGGTAGGTAATGTTTGTGTCAGAAAAGTTCTAATATATTATCATCTGCCACAAGAGAGAGAGGTCAACCCATCTACCCTTAACATTTAATGTCATTACTATCATTGAGTCACCCATCTTCAATGTCTTGGAGGCCATCATTGACCATAAAATAAACTGGGCACAAATACTGTGGCTACAAAATTAGGTCAGTGGCTCAGTATATTGTGGTCAATGACTCATTTTCTGACACCTCAAAGTCATCTACAAGGTGCATATTAGGAATATCATGGAATACTCTTCTTTGGCTCATCCAAGCCAAAGCAGCCTGCTTGATTGGACTACCCCATTCACCACCGTAAGCATTCAATCCCTTCACACCATTGCAAAGGGGCTTTACTGTTTACATCTACAAAATGCATTGCAACCACTCACCCAGGCCATCCTGACAGCATCATTCAAACATGTACTACTATCAAGAACAGGATCTTGTAGGAATACTGTCACCTGCAAGTCCCCCTCCAGGTTGAGATGATATATTTAAAAGTCAGGATGGTGCACATCACCTGTTGCTGGGTCCAAACCCTGGAATGTACAGCATTGTATGAAAACCTTTGTTAGAAGGATTGTAGCAGTTCAAGAAGACAGCTTACCATCACTTGAAGGGGATTAGGGATGGGCAGTAAATGCTGCTCTTGCCAGTGATGCCCAGATCCTAGAAAATGAATTGGAAAAAAAATTTGCTAAACCATCTCCAATGTATTAACTGAAGCAGTGTGCAACTATTGTTTTATAAGTTCATGTAGTTTAGCGAAGTTTTATTTTAATCATCCAGGACAAGATATTTCTCAGTTTTGAATGATCAAAAATATTCTATCATTTTTTTTATTCATAATTCAGAACTTCCTAGGAGTTGTAAGATATTTTAAGAACAACACACAAAGTGCTGGAGGAACTCAGCAGGTCAGGCAGCATCTATGGAGGGAAATGAACAGTCGACATTTCAGGCCAGGACCCTTCGTCAAGATCTGACCAGCTGAATTCCTCCAGCATTTTGTGTGTTGCTTCAGATTTTCAGCATCTGCAGTTTGCGTCTCCAAGATATTTTAAGATTTTTTTTTCCTTTTTTGTTTTACAGTAAATATTTACAATGGCTGAGTTTAATAATTTCAACACAGATTTCTTCCAATCAAGTTATAGCATTGATGACCAAGGGCAAACTTATGACTACAGTGCTGCAGGGGATCCCTACCAGAACAGGTAAGTGCATGGATTGGCAGTCAGTTCTGTACTCATTTATATGACAGGCTCACCAAAGATCATTAGTAATTTTTTTTATTCACTTGCAATATGCTGATCGTAGACATTTGTAGTATTCATGGGTATACAAGTTATTGTGATTCGGTTGCTGTAGGGAAATTTAAATTTCAATGACTTGCTATTGGTAGCTATTTCTATATCAGTTGTACAGGTGAGGTATTTCATTGAAGAGGATCAATTTGAAGGTTTTGTAATATGTGTATGGCAGCTTTAGTTTGAAAATTTACCTATTTTAATATCAGTGCTTAATAAAACGACAGGCAGGAGGGAGGGGAAGGCAAATAAAACTATCATCACTTGAGGATAAAGTACCAGACAAATTAATTTTACAAGTCCCTTGGAGTGAATCCTAGTTTCTTAAACTAAATAGCTGCAGAAATAATGGATCCATTGGCTGTGAATTTCTAAAATTCCCTAGATTGTGGAAAAATCTCAGTATATGGGAAAACTGAAAATGTCATTGCCCTATTTGGGAAAGAAACTAACCTGGAGATAGAGCAAGTAATTAGGAAGGTAAATAGAATGTTGACCTTTACTGAAAGAGGGCTGGGGTGCAATAGTAGGGAAATCTTGCTGCAGCTGTACGATTAGTGAAACCGCAGCTGGAATGCTCTGATAGTTTTTGTCTCCCTATTTTAAGAGGATAGAGAAGATTCACTTGGTTGATTCCTGCAATGAAGGGGATTATCTTGCACAACTGTGTAGTTAGGCCTATGCTCTCTGAAATTCAGAAGTGTGAGAGATGATCAGCATGTGTAATTCTCAAAGGGCTTGACAGGGTAGATTCTGTGGACTTGTTTTCCCCTACATGGGGAATATAGAACAAAGGCACCAAAGCCTGAGAACAAGTGCTCTCCCATTTAAAATTGAGGATGAATTTTTTTCCTTGAGTATCTTGAATCTTTGGAATTTTCTCCCAAAGAGAGCTGTGTTGGCTGAATCATTGAATCTATCTGAGGTTGAGAAAGATTTTTGTACTGTCAGGGAGTCAATGATTATGAACTTCGGGAGGGAAATGCGAGTCAAAGCCAAGATCAGGTCAACCTTGATATGGAATGGCAGGGTGAGCTGGTGGGTCCCGTGGCTTACACTCCTCTTCCTATATCTTGTATAATTTTGAAAATAATTCCTCCAAAAATCCCTGTCAACCTGGCATAGGTACGATGGGCTGTTTTACCATCAGCTGTGTTGTATATTGCTGGACAAATTTATTCAATATACCCCTTTGACCATTTTTGTTTTAATCATGTATTTTGCTATTTTGATTTCTGACGCTTGCATTTTGATTTTCTAATTTGCCCTTGTGCTTTCTGAAGTTCTGTTGTGGACTGATCCTTATGGAACAATGAATTTAGGCCTATTGTTGATCTTTTGTTGCAAAAATCAAAGGGAAAGGGGTGACTTTTAAAATAGCTCTGTCTGATGAAAAATAGTGAAGTATTGAAGTAAAGAAAACAGTCAAAGGCAATTGAACAAAGTAATCTTATTGGGGAAATGAGATGTGTTGCTCTGAAACTAATAGTATGATGCAGTGGGGAAGGATATTGCTTGTCACATCATTCTTGTGCTGGCTGGTTGGTAGATCTACTCTTAGTCCCACTTCCTTGTTCTCCCATAAATCTGTACTGTTTTTCCAGACCATATTGAACTCCAGTTAGAAAGTTATTGAATAGGCTTCCATTATTCTTCCTTTCAGTGCGGTCCAGACCAAAACAACTTGCTTTAAACTTCCCAATGTCATCTCTTATTTGCTAATCAATTTAAATATTTGTCCTCTGGTTACTGAATTGTTTTCCCACTGGAACTATTTTTTTATTATTAACTTTCAAAATGATTTTAAGCACTTACACCAGCTCTTCCCCCTGACATTTTTTAAGGAGAACAATCCCAGCTTCTCCAGTCTTCATGCCTAACCTTTAATTCCCAGTAGCCTTCAGCACTAAAAGTTGCAAAATTAGGAGGAGTAAAATTTTCACAGGAGCAAGGCCTTGTGGGGAGCAGGTGGAGTTGGGGAGGGGCACAGAACCTCAACCATATAATAAGGAATGAAGTTTTGAAGTGCCATCATTTCCTGATTACATTGGACAGAAACTAATGGGAAGGACCAAGAAATATAATGTTTTATTTTTCTTTGTATACAGACACTATGATGGTCACGCACAGCAAGCTGGGTATTTTCATCCAACAGGACCACAGCAACCATACACAGGACAGATCTATCAGCCAACACCAACCTTCACCCCAAGCTCTTCACAATCGGTATATAGTAACAGTTTTGAAGATGAGGCTCCGTTATTGGAAGGTAAAAATGAGCATTGGTACTTACAGGTGTGTGTTTTAACTGAAACAGGTAGTCTGCTTAGAATTTTGAAGATTACAATTTGTTTAAAATGTATGTGTATTTTGTATTTCTGAGTCTTTGTGTTGCTTTAATTTAAGATGTTAGCTGTGTTTCCAACATTTTGACCTCAATTAAATCCTGGGAGTAATGAACCTGGGGAAAATGAAAAGGAGGTTGTAGTCTGCTGACACAAGTTTTTGGGCTGAATAGTTTTGTAAAAAGATAAAATCATCTAAATGGTTCCTGAAAATCATGTATATTTCTTTACATACCCATTTTTGCTTTCTGGAGATGTGCCAAATCTGCGTTAAAAGGTGACCATTGCACACTCTGTCATGAATTTACTGCTAAGAAAGGAATTGCATCCATTAGTCTTCGTCATTGTGGGGAGGTCAGTGTAGCATGTGTTCAATGGCAGCTGGATGAGATGAATTGCAGAACCTAAGTAGCACACTGAGCTAAAACAGTTGTTGTCCCAGTGCCAGGAATCAAATCTGTTGCCTTCTAGCTTTTGTGGGCTAGTAATGTAATAGGTAGGACAATTACTATTGTCATTTGAAATCAAATCTATTTAATTCTATACAAGCTTCAGGAAAAAATTCCTGGACATCAAATTATGTAAAACCCACATTTTAAAGGTAAATAATATGCATTGAATTGTAACTTTATAGACATAATCTCCAAAAGAAAATATGGAGCATGAAATGAAAATATAAATTATTTCCATTTAGAACTTACTTTTTCAATATGTCCTTTTTTTTGAAAAAGTAGTCAAATTATTTGGCAACTGTATTGGGAACTATTGCTGATTTGTAATCTTAATGTTTTTAATTCTTTTCAATTTTCTTTAATTTTTTAGAACTGGGTATTAACTTTGATCACATCTGGCAGAAGACACTAACTGTTCTCCATCCACTCAAAGCAGCAGATGGATCCATTATGAATGAGACGGACCTGGCTGGGCCCATGGTTTTCTGTTTGGCATTTGGAGCCACATTATTATTGGTATGTCTAGTATTTTACTAATTTGCCATTTTTGCATTTCATATTTTACATTGCCTTGGTTTGGTCCTGAATAAATGAAATGCAGGTTGTCTGGCATCCATTATTCAATGAAGACAAATTTACTGCAATTAGATGAGTGAACTTTGCCTTTGGTGCCTGACTCTCACTCAAACAATGGGACAGACTGGATCTCTTTCCCTGCCCACAGAATAAGGCTGAACTATACTGTTCGCAGCCCTTTTGATGTGCTCAGCTTCTGAAGTTGTCCCCGTCATCACTGTGTGATGACTCTTACCTTGGTCAATGAAATTAGGTTGAATAAATGACCACATGAATCTTAATTAATTCAAAGCTTGCACTTTATCAACGCAAATATCCACGTAAATTATGTTGGCCCCTGGCCAACAACTTAACTTCCTGAATGCTATTGTTCCTTTTGTATCAGTACTCACCCAAACTCTTGCTCCAACTTAACACCAAAATAGGGGATCTCCTGTTGGCCAAATGATTGATCCTTCTTCTCCCTGCCCCAGGCACAGGGGGTCTTCCATGCAATAGTTAGTCTCCAGAGTTCTCACTGCTCTGCATCCAAACTCCTTCGTTATTATTCTCTTTTCTTATCAGTCTGTCCCATTATACTTCGACTCCATTGATTCTGGTTTATCAGGCTATCCTGTGTCCACTTTTCATTGGCTCTGGTCCAAGGCTACAGGTAGCATTATCTCATTGTTCTTCTCCCAAATAAAGACGTGCCTCTGAAGTCATTCCCTTGCTTTTCCTGAGTCAGGCCATTTTAAACCAGTTACAGCCAGTGCAAGTTAGAAATTGGGCTTGGGTTACTTCAGTTCAGACGCAGATTGCTGTTCCATAAGTCTGCAGCAGGTTATCGGGAGGAGCCTCGTTATGTCCACTTTCAATTGCTTTAATCCAGCAAGAATTAGTTCAGAAAACAGTTCACAAAATGGTAGTCAGAAGAACAGTCTCATAAAATAGTCGTCTCCATTTCGTCCACCACATGGCAACAACAAAGATGTTTATCTTGTCTACTTCCACTATCCTTGACTTGTACTATTAGCTGTTTTGCAGACTTTTAATTCTTTCATGGCCAACAATGCCAGCTGACATCATTCTCATTAAATGCTCCATCTCTGCTCGTCTCCCCTGCTGCTGAAAAGGTACCCATGCCTTTGTTACCTCAAGATTCTCCTTTTGTAATGCTACACCAGCAGGACACTCATCTTTCACAAACTTGAAAGGCTAAAACTTGGCCACATGTATTGTCCCACTGTTCAATTTATCTAGCTGCCTGATCTAATGTGCTTCCTTATTTTCAGTACTTTGATTTTAATAATCTCAATTTGTATTTACAAATCCTTCCATGACCTTGGTCTTCCAATCTCTTGTTTGGGTTTTACAGTTGGCACATGTTTATACATCCACTAATTCCATCATACTCTTTATATTTTGATGCTCCTCTGAATCACTTACTGCCAAGGGACTAAATTCTAGAATTCCTTTCTTTAACCTTGGCTTCTCTCTCCATAAAGTATACTTATTTTGGTCGAGTTTTTTTTAATCATCTTTTTCTGTTTTGTGTCATATTTGCAAATTTTGCTTGATCTCATTCTTATGACATATCATGAGACACCTTATTATGTTAAAAGTAGAAATTAAATATTGTTTGCTGTTTATACCACTGTATTAATAGAAATAGTTTTTAACCAATCTAGTTAAAATAAAGAACATATCTAATTTGGTGTAATTTGGAATTGGAGAACAAAATTGGCTTTTTGCTGTAAATAATAGGTTTATGTCTGTCTTAAACTCTAAAGCTAACCGAATGTTACTGATTGCTATGCTTAAAGTGTGTGTCTATCGATGTCAATTCTTTGATACTAATTTGCTTATAATGTAATGCAGATACATATAGAATAGTAGCAAACTTCAGACACATCTAAAATGGAATACAAAATACTTCAGAGCCATGTTTGTACCTACGTTGTGTAGGAAGTATTGTAATTTACAATAAAAATTGTGATAAGTTTTTACAAGATGATGCACTGGAAATTCATGCCTTCGTACACTTTGATAAATGGTCTAGATTTGCTGCAATCTTTTGATACTTAGATGAGACGTGGCAGCATTAAGACTAAGTATCTGTAGAAAATATGAATTTGTGAGATCTTCAAATGATTTTTTTATAATTTTTGTGTAAGTTGTTACAATATTTTACTACTGTTCTTAACTTATATTGGCTCAAAATCAACATAGCCATTTTCTGTGTGGTGTTGTGGTTATCAAACATATTTCTATATCTGGAAAATCTTCCTTTTTCATCCTAGGTTGGAAAAATCCAGTTTGGTTATGTGTATGGTATCAGTGCTATTGGGTGTCTTGGTATGTACTGTCTTTTGAACCTGATGAGTATGACTGGTGTCTCCTTTGGCTGTGTAGCCAGCGTCCTTGGATACTGTCTTCTTCCAATGATTATCCTGTCAAGCTTTGCTGTGGTTTTCTCCTTGCAGTAAGTACCATTCTGATTTAAGTGTGGATATTTTAACAGAACTTCCATATATAAAGGGTTAAATGGGTCTTGGTATCAGCTTAAATCATTTTGAAGCATTCTTGCAAGTTCTACTTTAGTTTTCTCATGATTGCTGATGTTTGTGTGCTTTTTTTTAAAGTTGTGTATGTGTATATGTATGCATGTGTGTATATATACATATACTTCCCTCTTTTTTGAGAGTCATGTTCTGGAATAGGATATATATGGACAATTCTTACATTTAAGAATATATAGTGTTTGAATATCAAATCCTTTTCCGTTAACCATATGCAAATTTAATGTTCTAAAGCAACATTGTTAAATGTAAAACATGACTACCTTGTGAAATGTAAGTTAGTAAATACTTTTGTATTTGCATTACTGTATATTATGCTGTTCAGTTACATAGTGTCAGCAACTGTGTAGTTAAGGGTTCATATTCTGGATTGAGTGGGCCATGAGAGAGGAAAAACTTATAGAAGCATGCCATAATATCTCCCACAAGTTTGGATTGGTGTGGGGGGGTGGGAAGAGGGGGAAGAATAGTCAGAATGACTTAGCTTGGAGGGCATTTTGGGATATTTAACCACACATGAAGGACATGAAGTAAAAGATTGCAATAAGCAAATTGTGGAACAGGCTTAAATTCTAAGGTTTTATTTCTGCTTATAGTTCATGTCTGCCATTGCAACAGATGCAGAAGTTAAACACAGATTAACATTATAAGCACGAGTTGGGAAGCCATGACTATTTCTTGAGTACGTGGCTTTCGGCTGTGCCCCCAAAAAAAAGTGTTCCTTGATCTTGGGCACTAAGAAAGGCTAACTGTACCTACATGGCCTTCTTTGTCCTTGCTTAATGGATCTTGGTTGTCTCAGTTGTGTAGCTGTGGAGAGCAGGTACCTAGGTAGCAGGTACACAATTCAAGTTCTGTATTGTTGGTTCATGGAACCAGTTGTTACTAATGCAATGGCACAGCGGAGAGATTGAGACTAGAAACGAGGATTAGATAATTCGCAACAACTCATTGTACAGCACCTTAACATAATTATCTGGACTGAATGGTAAGACTCCTAACATCTGTGAGCCAAACTGATTGCTCAGTAGTGTGCAGTTTTCTAGTGTCCAAAGTGTTTTCAATAGCACAAAACAGGTGGTATAGATTGAACTGTCATTATATGCAGCACCCAACGTTTAACTGCTACAGAAATAAATCAGGCACTGTGTATAGAGTGGTTGACTGATACTAGCAAATTTGTACCCCACAGATTAAAGGTCTAAATTAAATTATCATAAATTGTAATTAATTGATGTGAGAGTCAGCCTTGTGTTTGTGCATCTGGGTTAAAGCAACAACAGATGCATGAAGCATTTCAGTGGTAAATATATATCAGCATTTCAGTGGTTAAGATTTTACTGTCATTATTTTAATTTTCTTTTTAGAAGTTGTACTATTCCTGTTAACTCATCTCTTCAGGTCTTAATTTCCATTAGGTTCCAAAATGAAAAGAATCTGTTCTTCTTCATTGCATGACTGCACTGCCATCTGCTGGGTTTAGACCACACTATGTAACATTCCTGACTGATTTGAATTCATCCATGTTTACTTTTACTACTCTTGGTATCATAGAAAGAAAATTAACATATCAGATGGAAATAAACATTTAGTGTTTTTTAATAAGGCCATTGTCCAAATCAGAAAGCATTTACTTAAAAATATAATATGGAATCCTAATATTGATGTTTCTTTTTCCTTCAGAGGTATGCTGGGCATAATCATTGCTGCTGTCATTATCGGCTGGTGCAGTTTGTCAGCTTCTAAAATCTTTATCTCTGCCTTGGCAATGGAGGGACAGCAGTTACTGGTGGCATATCCTTGTGCTTTATTGTATGGAGTTTTTGCTCTTATCTCAGTTTTCTAAAGGTCTTTGTGAATGGAATATGGCTCCATATTCTGAACTCTAACAGAAACGGATGGCATTCAGTTGGTTTAAAGACTTTGGCTTCCTGCCACCAAAATTATTGTGACTCTTCTGATTCCAAGATTTTGGGCAGTAATTGAAACAACATTCTTAAATATCTGCTTTTATTGCTGCATTAAGAAGCCCATTGCAGAGGTTGAAAATGCTAATTCAAGTTGAAAATCAAAATTCTATAATTTTTGACAACAGAATTTGCTGATTGGCATGATCATATTAAGAGGTTTTGTCTCTGCCTTGTAATGCAGTTTCACCATAATTCAGGAAGAATGGTTCAAGTATAATGTTTTTGTGAGCTGGGATGTCAGGACCACCAGAAAGTATTTCTTCAAGAAGGTGTAAATAGACCATTATGCAGTACTCTCGCATTTATCTGCGGAAAGAGTTGAGTGTAATGCTGAAAAAAAAATAATTCCATATTTAATTCAAATTCAAAATTCTGTCATGCAGTTCATGCAATCTCTGGACCAAAATGCTTTTGTTTTCCTCCAGGAGTCAGAATTTAATCCTGGGGTGGAAGGAGTTTCAAAATGTGTTGTACGAGCTCTATAATATGTTTGTTCAAGGAAAAATCCCAGTCCAACAGATAACAATTTCATTTCTTGCTGTGCAGCATAAATTGTTTAGTTTGCAAGTTAGTTATCATTTGACCACAGTGTTTATTTGGCCCATGGGAAAGATAACAATCTAATTCCAGCTCCATTATAAATTTCAATTTTTTTTTAAGTTGCTTGTTTATTTTTTTCTTTAAGTTTTATGTACCTTTCCCTAACCATGACATTTATAATAAATTGGTCAATCTCTGGTTCAAAATGTGTCTTGTTTTTCATTTTGCCAATTGTCACAAACACTCAGATGTACAAGGATTTTACTGTGAAAATACCAGGGAGTAACACAGCAGTTCTATTGTTAAATGGTTCTGTATTGAGTTTCTGGATTTATTTAAAGCCTTTACAAAGTTAACAGGAATTTTATTGTTGAAGGTGGGATTTGTGATTGGGACAAGGCTTTGCTGTAATGAAAAGTTCAACCAAGGTTCAATATCGCTATGTTTGAATGTGTTTGATAGAGCCTTAAGTTAATCACCTTGGGGAAGACTGCTAATTGGTATGCATACCAAAATGGTTGCTGCAATGTCAAGAACGTGAAATCTGGCCACAATTTGGCTCGAGGCTTTGCACAGAGCTTGGAAGCCGTTCTTTCTTGGGAAAGCATATCCAATTCCATTTCTGAACTTGGGTCCAGCTTGACAGCTGGCTGATATCGCACAAGCAGTAGCCCACCCAAAATGTCTGAGTGTCAGACTACTGTTCTGCAAGCTCAGTGTGCCATTTTTATAGCAATGGATTAGTTGTGCAGGTGGTCCTGGATGATCTAGCAGCAGTCCAGCAATATGTCCTCTAACATTTCCAGGAATACTGAGATAAAATACCACCACCA
>JAUZTB010000087.1:25889025-25903136 GCA_034780895.1 Rhynchobatus australiae | reverse complement strand
GACTCGATTCCAATTTTCCCTTCCTTTTGTTGGTGATGATCATGGGATCTCCTTCTCCATTATGTAAAAATAAAAGCCAATACAAAATCAACATTCCAGACTCAATTAATACATAAAACCATGGTAAATGTCTACTAAAGCTCCTGTGCATGGTCTTAATATCTTTCTGGTGGAAGACTGCAGACTTTCAGTGTAGGAGGCTGCAAATGGCCCAGCAGAATGACTCATAAGCTGCTCTACACATCGACTTAACCACCTCAGCATGAGCAGCTGCAGTCCTGTCTGGCTGCCTGACAGCCAAGGCACTGGTGAAGTGGTAGTGCTGGGGTCATGAAAGATATCATGTTCCCCTGAACTCCTGGCATTTCCACTGGTGGCACATTAGTCATACTAATAATCTGCTGGAGGACAGATTTATAGACTCCTTTGAGACTCTGCCAGCCCTCCAAGCACTGAAATTCAAAACAGTGATGGCAGCAGTCATCAAATCCTCTGGAAGCTCAGTGCAGGGATCCTACATGGTTCTAAGGTTTTATGGGGCTTGCCAAGGTACTAAGCATTCCACGCTCTGTATTCATCAATTTTCTGCAGGCTGCCTATCAAAATCTTCATCTGAGTCGTCTGATGCAGAACTCATGCACAACCTCACTTTCTGGCAACTGGCACCTGCATCATCCTTGCCCCCATCCTGGCTGCATCCCACCATATCCAATGACTCAACTGACATGTAGATACCACCTATAATCTAATTCTTACAGCATACAAACTGACAGTGTCTGAGCAGGCAGCTGTGAATATCAAGCCAATTGATGGTGTATCTTCATTCTCACTCATGCCTTTATCTGACCACTTCTTGGCCACATTGCAATTGCTGTCAGTTTTATGTAAGGGTGAGAGATAGTCAAGCATAGGATTTCAATCTATTTAAATTTCTGACTATGTTTGCTACCGATCTGAAGGTACAGATGGGCTAGACGAGATTTAAACATGGTATCTTTCCTCTCCTGAAGGGTACTAATGAACAAGAAGGGCTTATCCAACAAGCCAGTCATCTTATGCCCATCATTACCAAAACTTTTTTTTAAAATTCTGAACTATTGTGAATTAAATTCCACAGTTATTATTGTTAGCCCAGATCTTTTGGTTATTACTCTGGTATCTTTAACCATTGCACTACTATTATGTCCTCTGATACAGTTTTTCTGGAAAGTAATGGGTAGAAGTATTTTCCAATAGATACCTAATGAGGTCACTGCTAGAACCCAGAGGGTGGTGATGGAGGGAACGTCAGCGATCTGAGAGAATGTGCCCCATGGGGCTTGCCACCAGCTGGGAGAAGGTGCCCAGTGTGGGATTCCATTTTAGGATGTGTCTTGTTTAGCATCTGGAATTGGGAGTCATGGGCTAAGTGGTTAGATATGCAGATAATGCAAAGCTAATGAGTGTGTAGTCTCCAAATCTGAACCGGGAAGTATAGAAGGATAAAACGCTGGAAATACTCAGCAATTGACCTGTAACAGTAGCTCTATTTCTCTTCCCATAGATGCGGTCTGACCTGCTGAGTATTTCCAGTATTTTCTGAGCTTTTTTTAGATTTCCAGCATCTGCACAGATTTTCTATTTCAAGTACAGATGGAGTTAAATATACTTGTGAATGGGACAGACATGTGACAGATTCAATAATTCGAATTAATTCACGTAAGGATAAAAATCCATGGGAAACTAAAACTAACATTATGGGACATGGTAGGAATCTGTGGTCCAGGTGCTTAGTAAACTGAAGCTTTTGCTCAAATGCTTTGTGGCAATAAGTAAACTTGATATTGAGTTATATGGAAAGGAAAATATTGTCAAAGTCGTGAGATAATCCTGATTCTTTCTAAATCATCCGTTAATCCCAGTTGAATACTGCAAACAAATCTGGTTGCTACAATACACAAAAAAATATTGAGGAATAGCCAAGATGATTGGAGGAGTCATGGGGAAGTGCAGAACAAAACATTCGGAATATATAGAACTTGTATACACCCTGCGGAAGCCAAAGACAGGAGTGTGGCTGATGACATGATTAAAGGACACTTGCTGGCAGGTGGCAGGATGCCTCATATTGTGCTCTGCTAATGTCTTAACAGTTTCCTGGGAAACAGAGCAAGTCCATCTTCTTCCTTTATGTTTGCCAGGCACCTGACTCTGCTGGCGCCCTCTGGAGCTTCTGCACAGTATTGGCATTAAATAGAACAGGAAGGAATAGCAGGTGACCTCAACCTCATCGGCTAAAATAGCTCTGTGTAAGCAGCAATTCACTCCTGCAATATGTACCAGGGAGGTGTGTATACAGACCTGACCAAGATTTCAAGCACCAGCAGATTTTGGGAAAATGAACTGTTCAAAATAAGCAATTCATACAGAGGGTGAGAAAATAGGCTGCAAGCATTCACTCATATGCTAATTTCAAAGCTGATATTGAGGAGGTCTGTTCATTGTTTAGCATCTGGGCTATTAAAATATTGTGGTGAATTGTACATTTCATCCAGAGCACCCCGAAGAACTGTTAAGTAGTCCTACCAAATGGGATCTGGCTGATTGGAAGATGTGCAGGTTCACATGCAAAGGTACACACACAAATATATTCCGAAAATCATCAGAAAAGTCTTACTAAGAATAGGTAGTTGACAATTTAGTCTTGGAAACATTGTTACTTGTCTACGAGCATTTTTATGTTAAAAGAATTGCATTTGATAACCTGTTCAATCCTGAAGTGTCACGAATAAGGAGACAATATAAACCAAGGTCATCACTCAATCCAACCTTTTGATGAAATCATCTAGAAACAGAACAATGGCCTGTATCTGGTGACACTTATGGCCTGATACTGGGATGTGTGTGTAAGTATGAGTGGCTGTGTGTAAACTAACTAGCATGTGGTAACACATCGCCAATTGTACTGAAGGACAGATCTTGGACATTACACAGTTACTTGAAAACAGCATTAGAAGGGGGGTTTGAGAACATTCTTGAATCTTTTCCTTTGTCCATATGATAATCTTTCCTTGTGACGGAGCTCTGCAAAGGGCTCCATTCTAGAAATACTAATATAGGCTATCTAGCTGAACAGTTATCCTTTCATTAAATAATTGCAATGTCAATGAACCCAAAACTATTGATAAGAGTTATATCAAGCCACCTTTTGTGGGGTAATAACTGAAAACAATCAACAGCATCAAACCTTTTATTTGTCCTTGAGTATTAATTGACTATTCAATAATTTGTGCAGGTAGAGTTATCATAACCCTGAAGGATGTGTTTTCCTCAAACCTCTTTACAATACTGACAGTTAAGAGGTCTTCTCTGAAACTGGACACGTGAATTCAAGGACAAATTGTATAAGCTTGTGATTCTGCAGGGAAAGGAAGCTATAAACCTATAGTTTCTCAAAGGTGCTACTATCATAATATCCAGTATTGTAGAATGATCCCATACCGTAATGAGAACATGGGCTATAATGATATCCGGTATTAGAGTGTTGAACATCCAAAACTGTAGAAAACTGATTATCAGAGTCAAATGCCTGGAACTGTGAAGATATTCAATGTTGGAATGGTATCAACTGGGATAGAATGGATGTTGCTGTAGCCAGTCATCAGACTTTTCAAACACAGTAATTTTTGATAAATTTTCTTGCATTGTCCTTTTAAAATCAGAGGGATCATGGTGCATTATACTTTAAAACTACAAAGGATTGCTTGACGGAAGTGAACTGTCTGCCACTCTGGGCAGACCAAAGGAGGCTGATGATTTGGTCAGTCAGAGCCAAACAGACATACAACCAACCTAAATGCACAGTCAAGGGAGGTTGTACCTACAGTCAACTGAGAGTATGGATATCACCATCTTTTTGGTATATTCCTTGCTAAATTGGGCATAGATATTGTCATCTTTATTTAAAATGGAAGATATAGTTATTGCTAGCCTTTTGTAAATCCACACCAGCACCTGAGAATCCCTGGTCCAAAGCGAAAAAGCAACATATGGCATAGCACTGGGAACCTGGAGTTCATGCAAATGAGCAAAACTGACCATGGTCACTATTTACAGACAATTGAATGTTAATTTCCTGTTTATGTTTTAAAATTTCAAGAACATTTGGTGCATAAGAGCACATAACATGTTTTATGGGAAAAACTGAACTTAATGGTAAAGAAAGGCAATTACTATGTGAGTTCAATGGAACGTGCTTTTGCCTTGACTTAACCAAAACAAATGACCTGTTGAATTATGTGGAAAATAATCATTAAAATGTATGTTTTTTTGTTGGGATTGATTTAGACTATGATGAAGGGGATGTGAGCACTGGAGTTGTACTTAGAGTCATGGTCATAGAATCATTCAGGATAGAAGCAGACCCTTCAGCCCACCATGTCCATGTCAGCTATCAAGCACTATCTATTCTAATCCCATTTCCCTGCACTTGGCACATAGTATTTCAAGCGCCCATTTAAATACTTCTAAAACTTTGTGAGAGTGTCAGGCTGTGAATTCCACTGGGTGAAAAAAAATCTTCAAATTCCCACAAAATCTCCTATCCTATGCCTAACCTTAAATTATGCTTTCTGGTCACGGACACCTTTACTAACAGGAAGTGTTTCTCACTAGCTACCTTAACCGTGCCCCTCATAATTTTGCACATCTCAATCAGGTCATCCCTCGGCCTTCTCCATTCTAAAGAAAATCTAGCCTAATTCGCAAGGATCAGGAAGGGCAACTCATGAAAAAATAGCAATATTTTGATGAAATTCCTCACATTATGATTTTTAAATTGGAATAATGATGGTACGTGTATGCACTAAAATCAAAGATAATGTTAAGTAGTATACAATAGATCCATAAGCATGTCACCCAACAAGTGAACAACATCTATGAAAATATTTCAGAACCACCACCCACAAGGATTCTTCATAGTAGCAGGGGAAATAATAAATTCTACAAATAGATGCTTGGTTACTGAACTGTATGGATTTGGATAGATTTCGCAAGCACCCAGTGAAGTTCTTAACAGTGGTCCTTCTGTGAAATGTGTTCCACCCTATGTATTAAGCATCCTGGAAAGGAGTAAAATATTCATCTTGAGTTTTTGAAAAGACAGCAAAGACCCAAAAAGTATCTGATAGACATTCATGGGGAAACAGGTATGTAAGACATTGACATTTATTCACCCTCTGCAATTGCCTGTAGTGGGTTAAGTTCACTGGGCTCCCAGAATGGAGAAAAATCTGAACACATCATGGATAGGAGAGGACCTTTCTTTGGTCTGTGCTTTTTGTGCATAGCTTCTCCAAGGGAACACAGGACAGGAAAATTCTCCCGATTGTATAGTGACCAGGGTAGAATCATGTAGGCCAATACCTATTCCCAAAAGTTTTGAAGTCTTCCTTACTTTGTGGGAATCAAATGTAGACCGTGACTTAAAATAGAAACAAAAGTGCATACATAGCTCTGGAAAGGCTAACACTACCATTTGTAGCATTGCACCAATATGGATAAGCACACACCACAAGGATGTTGAATCTCATACTGAAACCAAAATCACAGAGTCACAGAATAGTTAGAGCATGGAAGGAGGCTTTTGGTTCATCAAATCCAATTATGTAAGAGTAACCCAGCTCATCCCACTCCCCTACCTTCTCTCCTTAACACACAGATTCTTACCTTTCATCAACTTACCCAAATCCCTTTTGAATGCAATAATTGAATTTGCCTCCACTTCATTCCATTCCCTAACTTCTTGCTGAGTAAAAAACTTAGTCTTTTTGTCACTTTTGCCAATTACATTTCCTGGTTCTTGATGCGAATGGTTTCCTTGCAGCTAATCTGTCTATGCCTTTCAGGACATTAAAGCCTCTATCAGATCCCTTTGCATCTTCCTCTGTTCCAAGTTCCCAACTTCTCCAGCCTCTCCACATGATGGAAGTCTGTCATTCCTTGAGCCATTTTAGCATTTATCTCCTCAGAATCCTCTCCCAAGCTTTTAAATCATTCCAAAATGTGACTCCCAGAACTGGACATCGTACCGTTGTGGCCGAACCAATGATTTATAAAGGTTTACCATGACTTTCTTGTTCTTGATGTTCTTCCTTGTTCTGTGCCTCTATTTATAAAGCTCAGGATCCCCTGTGATTTTTTAGACTCCTTCTCAATTTGCTCTGTCACTTTCAACAAAGTATGTGGATATACCACAGCTCTCCCTGTTGTTGTACCCATTTAAGAATTGTGACCTCTATTTACATTGCCTCATCTCATTCTTCCCACAAAAATATAACACAATACACTTATCAGCACTAAATCTCCATCTCCATTCCACTGGCCTATCTATATCTCCTGTACGCAGACATTCAGAGGCTGACCATGAGCTCATCATCACCTTGCTCAATGAAGAAAGGTCATTTTTTTCCACTGAATAGCACTGCCCTCTGACAATAATGATTTACAATGAGACCCTAGGAAGTACGAACTGTTTCCCATATCTTGGGAGCTACCTATCAATGAAGGCAAGCGCTAATGAACATAATTCACCATCACATGGTGTCAGTGCTTGATCACTGTCCTCTGAAACAAGGACTAGCTACAGCAAGCACCTCAGATCACTGGAGAGATTCCATCAATGGCACCATCACAAAATTCTTCAAATTCCCTGGTATCATCACTATCAGCCCTCTCTCCCAGGGCAACATCTCCAGCATTAAAGCCCTAATTACACACTTTTAGCTCTATGTTGTTCCAATGCCTGACACAAAACACGGAATACAAACATTCTATTGAAATAAATAAGGAACAAAATCAGGCAAGTTACCAATTCATTGTTGTCTAATTTGCACTATCAGAGGCCAATTTCACCCTCCATTTTGCTTGAGTTCCCCACATCTTACTAATCTTAAACTAATATTAAACTGTAGTATTTTCTAAGGTCCATGCAATTATGTTTCAAGTTAATTTTATGTAAAACAAAATCAATCTGTTTTGTTTAAATCTGAATGTTTTTATGAGTGGTGAGATTTTTCAGAATATGGAACAATTTGTATCCTTTAATCCAATATTGGTGTTCTTGAAAAGAATCTGAAAGGTGGCTTCTATTTGATTACCAATACTGGAAATGTTCTACTGTAGGCCTGAGTATGGATTTGCTCCAGGTTCTGGTCTGTTCCGTTACATATAGTGTCGTTTTGAATCAGCTGTTTTCCACGGTAGAAAATCAACCAGAGCAGACAGCATTTATGATATTCACTCTCAGCTCACTGAAAAACTATTTAATGCATTAGCATAGACCGGAAAGAGAAATATTTTCACTCAGTAAATGCAGAGGAATTTAAGTTGTATATTTAATCAGACAAGTGGGAGAATGTTAAATCAGTGATTTAAACAGCTTGAAATATTAATAACCTGCTTCTCTAATACACCATGAATGTACTGAATGACTAAACAAGTGCATTTCCCTACTGTTTGTATTCTATAGTTATCCATCAGGGTAGAGTATAAATGTTACACAGCAGTGAATTAAACTGCATTCAATTACTTTTATTGTTGTCTCTGACTGAACCGAATGTTGCAAAACAGCATTACACAAAAGGAGCTACACTTCTGTAGGATGTGCTGGACAGAAACATAAGCACGCTGGGAGAACAATCACAATCACCACGGGGATTCTTCTGGGGAAGAACTACAATCTTCCTGTGGACTATCATGTTAACCTGTTCTCAACAGACACTAAGAAAAATTGCCAGAAATTCGCAGAGTCTTTCAAAAATGTAGATTTGACACAAATTAAATAATTTCAAATAGAGGTGTAAGCAGGGAGGGCATTATGACCTTCCCACCTGCTCAACATAGTGGGAAGAGGAACCAGGATGGCAGAAAAAAACAGAGTCTCTCAGCAGACTCCTACCTCAGATCATGAAACTAACAAAAACAGTTTACTCAAGTGCAGAAGACCCCTCCTTTGATCCCAGTCTGCAGTCTCTGGCTGCCTGTTATTATGTTCCATGATTTCTCACATTCCATCTTCATAATGTAAACAGCCTATGTCAGAGATCAAGTGACTAATTAATTTAATCTCTGAGATAATTGGTGACTCTGACTTGTTTGTTCTTAGCTGAGCACTTTGTTAATTTGAGATTCACTCCATCCCCCATAACATCACTCAGATGTTTAGAGCCATAAGTTGAATGTTCTCTTGTCTCATCTTAAAATTCAATGGATTAAAAATAACTTCTACATTTTCAGTTAACCTTTTCAACTTGTTATCTCATGTATAAGTTATGTACTGAATATTGAAGCGCTGAAAAAATGGGTTGAAACAACCTTATATTGGTGACATCCTGTAAAGAGAGAACAGCTTCTTAGCTGGTTCTCACCTGCACTGTGGATCTGCAGCCTTCCCATGTTTAACATTGGTCAGCAATGGTAGACTCTTTAAAATGAAAATTAGGATCCTGTGATCAAGGGGTTTTGTATAATCCACATTATACGAGTCCCTGTGATTAATGAAATAGTTTGTTCCACAGATTCAGGATATTAATTTAAAAAAGTACTTGTGAAACAAAGCCACCATTCTGCTCATTAGTGACATTGCAGGCTCTACTGGCACTTCACAGAGGCCCAGCAGTCTTTGCAGTTTGCAGAGTTGAAGTAATTTGGTTTGAGAGCCTCGACGTTACAAATTTTGTTGCAGCCTCCGCAAACTGACCTTAACAGGCAATAATTAATTCTAGATGTGACTCTTCACTCCATTGCATAGCAAACCTTATCATCTAACAACTGCAGCCATGTGAAAAGGGCAAACATTTGCTGACTGTCTAATTAGCATTCGCAGAGCTTATTTTGAACAATTTTCTATTTAATTATTTAAAGACATTATGCAGCTAAACACACTATTTACATTTTCCTGAGAACCATTTATGCATTCTTTGAATAATATTTCTTAGATCACAGTTTATTAAATGAAATCAGCTGTTACTTTTCAGTATTTCTCCAAAAGAAATGCAATACATTCAAAAGCTTAAAATGCTCTTTTCTAACCAGCTATATATAATTTGCCATCAACTCTGAAGGACCTCAGCCTCCATAAGGAGTACTCATCATCTCAAAGTAATAGGTCAAGCTTCACTAACCTGCTTGGATTGTTTACAGGTCGCTAAACACGTGGACTGTTCATCCAGTAGATATAATTAATATGGACTTTTCAAGATGCTCTTAAAATTGGTCAAAGCCTCCTAAAGTAATGGCTTGTTGGCTAACTGTAATGACAGCTGGGCTGGCAATAGAAAGTGATGATGGGAAGCTAGGGAACAGTGACTAGCAGAGTTTCTCATGTCTGATCATACGTAGAATAAACAATACTCACAAGAATAAGAATACTCATAGGAATATAATGATTCCCAGGTCCAAGATGGGATTTTCTGTTTGGTGCTTATGCCAACTTTTCTCCAAAATTTTCACCAGGAAGAGTTGTAGCCCAGATTAATGGTGTGAAGACAATGGTGAATTTCATTTTAGTGTTGCAAAGTGTAGTGGCAGAATGATAAGCTCTGGGACTTCTTAATTTTGCTTTGCAGTGGCTCATTTGCTCAGCTGCACCATTATCTCACGTCCTGTCACTGAGGTTTGCCACCAGATTATACTAATTCCAAAGACATAGTGACTGAAGGCTCCAAGATGGGGCTTGGGATATAGCACAAGTTGCTCTTACCTGTACACACAGAGAAAAGGTAGAATATAGTTGTCAGACAGAAAGGTTTATTTGCCCTTAAATCAAAATAAAATAACAAAATAACAGTTGAGTTAGTTATTTTGTTATCAGCCACAGCATCAATGACCTGCAATAAAATGAATGGTGTCAATGCTCTTTTGCCAGCTCCCCCCAGCATAAGGCTGAAAAACCAGATGCACTTCACACCTGGACCCTCTCCTCATGTAGGTGAACCACTGCTGGACTCATTGATGAAAGGAGGTCAATGCACCAATATTTGCCTCTAGCTTTTCGCTGAGCATGCTTGTAAGTCCGAGAGGAGCTGAGGCATGATTGGGAATCAATGGCTGTCAGTTGGCTCTATTTGACCAACTAAAGAAGTATTTTATTCGCCAGTGTGCATTGATCTCCACTAATATCAATAGATCTGCATTTCAGAAGCAGAGTTCAGACATTACTACTTTAGTTTTTAAGCACATAGAACACAACATGAATTATTACAACAGAAACTAATACTTTACTCAATACTACTGAGATTTACTGACTCAGACCATGTAATGTAATGGTATGTATTTGAGTTATACATTTACTGTAAATGGGACTTCAGGAAATGAAAGGGACATTCCTTTATAAAACACTTTTTAATATAGGAACTAACTGTAACTGTTTCTAATAGGGATTGGACACCATTTGAACTAGATTCCCATATTTGTATCAGTGTAGTCAAAGTGGTTTAATATATTACAATTGCCTGGAAATTCCTCTCAGTCAGTAGCATTATAAGAGTTATATAGTTGTGATAGTATATTGTACTCTATCTCCAAAATTAAGTTAATGCAATTAGTTTCAGATGCAACTAAATGGTATGTTTAGCACTACTGACCACATGTACTTCTATCCATACATAGGCTAGTAAAGTACTTCTTTACACATAAGCCATTGAGCTGGAAATGGTAATAACTGTTTTGGAGAAGTTAACGTGGTTTGGTACTTGAAATTAATTTGACCAAGCTCAAATGACTTAAAAGTGATTTTATGACTTATAATAAATAACTTACTTGCACAGATATTGACAAGTAATTAGAATGGAATTTCAATCAAAAAGATGGAGGGGAAGCTTTGGAATAATTTAGAAATGATGAGATGCAATAATGGGTATAAGCATAGAGTTATCAATATGGACAAATTAGAATGGGGTGGATGATCAATAAGTAAGTGCTCTGGAACCATATATTGTGCATATATGTCTGTTAGAGTTGTGCATCCACTGGAGTTGTTGCAATTGTATGTTCTTTAGTCAAGGAGGTAAAAGAAGTAGTTCATTTGAGAAAGCATTTAATTTTGAAAAAGAAGAATCACAAAGGGTGAAAAATAAATCAAGACCAGGATAGGTTCTGGGCAGTGTAAGGTTGAATAATCGAAAGGCAAAGACAACAAGAATACAACAGATTGACATATGCATAGAAAATTACCTTTCTATGGTGCCTTTTCTAACTCCAGGAAGATCCAAACCTTCAATGGGATATTTCAAAGATGGAGCACAATGCACTAAAGTTACTATATACAGACGGTCCCTAGGTTATGGAAGAATTCCGTCCCTGATAACTGTCTGTAATCCGATTTTTCCATAAGTCAGAAATGAACATCTTCAATGAAGGTCGATTAACATGAACATTTATTTATTGTCTTCCCCTGTGTAGTTGTAATGGTACATAATCAGTATGTCCCACATCCAATGGCCAGTTTTGATGACCTTCAAGTATCAATGGATGTTACTTTGTTTGATAAAGCATCTTACAAGTGTCAATAGAAGCAATTTGCCTTGTCAGTTTCCAAAGCAAATCTTTGGATTGGCTTCTCACGGTGAACTGACAGCTGCCTTCTTAAAGACAATGTATCAATTTGATTACTGTGGGAAGGTTGCATGTAAACAGTTTTTTTTCAAGACTATTGAATTAACTAGCTGCTATCCCTATTCTATAACTTCTGAAGATGTTTACATTTCTATAACTAACTTTCCTGTCTTGAAAAATGCTTTAAAAATTTATGGGAGAATTTGCATAGAGTCGAAGTTCCATCAGTTAGGTTTTCTATAACCGAGGGAGTCCTGTAGCGCATTTCGTACTAATGAATTAGGTGGATTGCTACACACTTATTTTTGAAGTGCATTCAATATTTGCCAGCCAATAGATGCCAGCCAATCTGTTCCAAACCAGGTCCCAGAAACAGCAAAGTGATAATGACATCATCATTTGCATCAGTCATATTAGCTGAGGGAAAGATATTGGTCAGAGCACTGAGGAGAATACATTCACTCTTGATTGAAATGTCACTTTTTTTGTATCTACCCATGAGGGTATAGGGCTTTGGTTTAGCATCACATCTGAAGGGCAATGAGATAGACTGATTTTATCCTAGAGTTGTTACTTTGAAGAATTAGGAAGAAACTTTGTAACATTTCATGAAGGAAATTAGCTTGGTGAAATAGACAGTGTATTGATACAAATCATGTAGAAGAAATGGATTTTATCCCTGGTGTAGTCTTTTCTTATCCCATGTTGTGAGCTGTTTGATTCAGTTAGCTAAAGTTGCCGTTCACCCATGAAAGTGTCATTTTTCATTTGAATCAAAGTGCAAGCAATATCCTCACCATTGCCACCCTAGCCACCCCCATCCTCTGCAACCTCTTCCCTTGCACATCACCTCATTTCTCCTTCCTGCAGCAAATGCATGTCATGGCCAATCTGAAAAAGATTATTTAATATTGCAAAGCAGCAAGATCCCAGACCACTGAGAACTGCATTACAGAGGGTAAAGTGTTTATAACATCTGGGCAAAAGATGTCTGCACAAGTATTTAGCAAGATAAGGCAAAGATATATTGAAACAAATGGCAGAAAATAACTTGCATTTCAATAGTGAGTTCAGAGCTTGAGAGAGACAATATAAAAAAAACAGGCTCGACCCTCTGTAATAATCACTTCAGATTCCCTGCAGATCAGAAGCTAACAGTTGTTAATAGCATTTCTTTGGTAGGCATCAATCAAAATGAGTACCATTAGGTGAGCTGTCATCACCTAAATACATCCTCTTGGACAAGTCCGCGACTAGCGTCAAAACAAGTAGACATCATCCAGTCCTCATCTGTACAGCACCATGGCAACAGCATTAGTGTGATTACATACTCCCACCATGGCACAGTGAAGTTCACTTGACTATGCAGAAAATAGAAAATATTGAATGCATACTCATATTGTAAAAAGAATAATGGATAACTGACTCAAATCCCAATGTGGAATTCAAAATGACATCATAAATTACAGGACTGAGAGCTTAGCAGGTTTATATATCCTCACTTAAAATTCCTTCCCACATTACTGAAAGACTGGTGCTGCACAACTGAAAATAGGCTAAACCTGGAGTTGTGCCCATTTCTGGGCCTTTTAGCTCCCTTTGAGTAGATTAACCCTTCACTTCTGGTTGGATTTCCATCAGTAGTAGAAACATAGTTCTGGTGTGACACCTCTCCCCACGCAATGCCCAAACGATGTCAATGATTGTACAGTGCCCAAAAGTCACCTCCAGCATGATTTTCAACTTCTGTGAAGAAACAATTATTCTTCATTGCTCATGGGACAACCTGCTTTTACCAGCACTCTTTCCCCTGAAACCAGGCTACTCAAATATTTTATTGTTTACCAGGCTGCTCCAAAGCTCTCTGCAGCCTCACTGCTTACTCAAAACACCATGAACATTTAAGGTTAGTCCTTCCTTTCAGCTTCAATTACTTTCCTGAAATCAAAACTGACCTCCAGAGGGATTTTATTTACAGCTAAAACTTCTCATGCTGAGTAGCATGGAGTTGGACCATCAGTATCAGAAAAGTCACAGGGAACCATATGTGAAGAAGCAGAGAAGGGATCATCACCAACATCTTTGCCAGACTATTCTGAGGAGCAACATTTATGCAGGGCATCAAAAACAGACCTCACTGAGATCTGTGATCTCTTGCAACCTCTAATACAGACACACACTTGCCTGGACTGCTTTGCATATGAGATGAAGGCGAGAGTCACTCTCAGCTTCCCAGCTACAGGATCTATCCAGGCTACTGCTGCTGATCCACATCACATCAGATAGCCTAGTTCTTAGGACTGCATGATGGTTGTTACTCAAAGAGAGAAAACGTCATCTTCGTTTACTTCAAATAATGGTCAGCCAGTCGGGACTGAAAAATACCTTCACTCAGAAGCTAATGAGTCTTTGGAACCCTCTAACAGGATTGTGAGGTCTCAATTACTGTGTATATATTTAAAACGGAGATAGATAGATTTTAGATATTAAAGGAATCAAAGGACATTGTGGGGTTAGTA
>JAUZTB010000087.1:25862073-25874839 GCA_034780895.1 Rhynchobatus australiae | reverse complement strand
TATCTCTTTCTTTTTCACTTTCTGTAGTAGATTTCACAGCCGGTATCTCCCAGTGGCCAGCGATTTTAATTCCATTTCCCATTCCTACACAGACATATCTGTCCATGGCCTCCTCTATTGCCAAGATGAGGCTAGAGGCAGATGAGAGGAACAGCACCTCATATTCCACATTGGTAGTCTCCAACCTGATGGCCTGAACATCAATTTCTCTAACTTCCGGTAACAACTCCCCTCTGTCCCTTCCTTTTCTGTCCCCCTTATCCCACTGGCCCCCATCACCCCATCTCTTTCTGTCCCCTGCCCTCTCCATCTGCCCATCACCGACACATTCCTCCCTCTAGTTCCCCTCCCCACCTCCTTCCCTTTTTTCCATGGTCCGCTGTCCTCTCCCATCAGATTCCATCTTCTTCAGCCCTGTGCCACCTCCACCTATCACCGCTCAGCTTCTTGCATCATTCCCACTCTCCCCACTCCCTCCCTCCCCTGCCTATCACCCCCCTCACCTGGATCCACCTACCACCTGACAGCTCTTGCTCCACTCCTTACTTCCCAGCTTTTTATAATGCCCATCTCCCCTCCTTCTTCCCAGTCCTGATGAAGGATCTTGACCTGAAACGTTGACTGTCCATTTCCCTCCATAGATGCTGCCTGACCTGTTGAGTTCCTCCAGCTCTTTTGTGTGTTGCTCCAAATTTCCACCATCTGCAGTCTCTTGTGTCTCCATTGAATATTGAGCTGATACTTTCAGGTTCAAACTGAGCATTGCTCTTTGATAATAATGTATTCTGGTTAGTTAAAAAGATACACAGTTGTTTTCTCTCTTCATGAAGATTCCAGATGTTGTATTGAGATTACTGCACTTTTCTACTGGTAGGCTGAGCATAACGCATCATATAAATGCCTATATAAAATATCAGGGATGTGCCATTTGCTTACTGCCTATTAAGATCAAGAGAATGATTAAACTTTTATGGGGATGCCTTCTGAAAATGTGAACGTTACATGTGCTGAATGTAAGTATGTGGCAGCTACCTATTATGTTCTTCTCTGAAATTTGGTTCTACTGAGTTATGTGGAATTTTGGTGGTGGCATGTAAGGTGCAGTCACTGCTAAATCATATGAATTGATATAAAAAATATTCTATTTGTACATCCATGTGTAATTAGTTGAATATGATTCTTACAATGTAGGAGATGAAATCACTCCATCAGAGTGGAATGTATGTGTATTAATGTAACAGTGTTAATGACTTTTTAATTGAGCTTTTAACTTGTGAATACCTGGAGGGAGTTCCAGCAAAATCACATCAATTTATATAAATAAACAAAACAAGCAAGGCGTTCCACAAATGACTGGCATAGATTGTGTCTGGCATTTTGTAATTCATGATTTTGAAAGAAATATTTCTCTAAACTTTAAACTGTGATTCTATCTGTGTTAAATAGCAAGAAAATTGTTCCAGGTTAGCCTCCTCATAAATGTTTGGTGGATGTACAAATGTAGCTTTAAGGCCTATAGGTCATTTCTTCATTCTCCAGGGTGTGTGAAACTTCTTTTAATACCTTGGTGCAATTTGCTGGTGACTGCTATCAATCAGGTGTTTCTAAGTCACAGGTTCCCTTTGGTTTGGGCACTCAGTGCACAGCTGCTCATTGACCAATTTTGTTTTAACTATATTTTTCTCACATTTGTCACAAGCATCAATTTATCTGACATCTGATCCATTTCAATTACAGCACCAAATTCCTTAGAGCCTATGTCCTCACTTTCATTAAAGCAACTCCATCCGTTTCAACAATATCTCAAAAAAATCAGAACTGCCCTTGAACTCCATGGTTCCTATAAACTTGAGGAATATTATCCCATCTGTCAACCGGGAATGTCACAACATCTAGACCTCAAGACAGAGTTCAATAATTTCAGATGATGTTACGGTGATTCACATTGACACATTTCCCAAGGTTCATCTTTTATTGCTTTACCAGTAAAAAGATCCAACGTAATCGTAAATGAGACAGATTTGAGTGAAAGCTTGATTAGATTGGAGAGTAAAAACTGGGTAAATAACAGAAATATATCAAATCCAGGAGTCCAGAATATCCTAAAAGGAAGTAGATCAGATGATCTAGAGATGCATTGTCCAATACAATTTAATCACAAGTACAGCTGCGGCAGCACAAGGTTATCTACATGCATGAAGTTTAATATACATTCATCCTCTCATAGTCCAGGTAAATATAATCCACATCTTGACAGATGCATAAAGAAAAGTTAATGGGCATACATAGACAATGTGCAAGTATGAATAGTGCCACATGCTCACTAGCCAATCACACAAGTGATAGCAGTGTATGGTACTCTTTTTTTCAAATTTACCAACTAGAAATGCAATTTTTTTCCACAGTGATCCCCAATTTTCCAGATATGGTTCGTGGTTAAATTGTTGGCCCAGAAGCACAGCTTTTTCGAGAGGATGTAAGAAATAAATGGGAAGGCTGAATAACGGAAGAAGTTAAAGGCATTAAAGATGCACAGAGGCCAAGGGGTGGAGTAGAAGACTTAGGAGCAGAAATAAATATAAAGCTATTAAATACAACAGGTTGTAATGGACATAATGTTATAAACTGAGATCAAAATTTAGTTGTATAAGCATTTTGGGGCTTGTGTTGAGGACAGAAGCCAATTTTCTGTTTTGAACCTGTAGATATTACATAAAAGAAATCTAACATACCATAATGTAGTTGCAGCAGGTGTATCCACATCAAGGCCCGATGGGTCTTTCTGACTATCAATCCTACCATCACCATTCACAGAATAAACTGATTGCACTGTGTCTATCGAAGGAAGGACCCATCATTTTAGTGGATGAACATGAGAAGTTCATATTTTTGTTCTCTGCAATATCATATGGCTTCATCAACAAACTTAAGTATGAGGATTTTTAAAAGAGGATTTCATGGAATAAATAATTTAAGTTGGAAGCAATATCTTTTGGCTCATTCAACATGCCACAATTAAACACTGAATGGGAATTAGTCAAGTCACATATTAGTCAAGACATACTTTGCTAAAAGTTCTTTAGAGGTCCTTCACAGGCAGAATCAAACAGTCTGAAACTCTACTTTCACAATATTCTTCTTTCCATTTTCCTTTACTTCATCCTAATTCCCTTGCTACCTTCCTGCCATACTTCCAGCAGAGCTTAGACATCACCAAAATAATTGTTAGTCATGTTTAAAGCTTGATAATGAAAATAGGGTTTGGAAGTGGATAGAGATGACATGGTAACCAAGCCTAACACAAATTAATTTCTAACAGAGATTGCTGGTGAGTGATTAGGACTGGGAAAATTATTCAGTTTTAGTCTTCTTGGCCCTGCAGCATAGAGACTAATCACAGCCTCCTACTGTCACCAAGATGAGATGAATTAACTCAGTACAGTTTGGGAATTGAACCGAAGGTCTACCTAATATATATGGTAAAGCTACTTACTGCATAAACTCATTGAGCCATCATTGCAGTTCAGTCAGTTACATCTAATTACATTAGCTATGTAGCAGTGGCATTAATCAATGTAGCAGACTATTATACCTATTCCCTAAGTACCTGTGAACAGCAACAAGAACATCTTATGGACTTATATAAAACACTGGTGCTCACAGGAACATGGGAGTGAGAGACAACATAAATCAAGCTAACTCTGCCTGAATAAAGTGAAGCAGCTTCTCGGAATCAAATGTTTCATTTTTAAAAGTAGAATTAATTTGTGACATAAAATTAGAGAAAGAAGAGTCCTTTGGAGGTGGTATGTGGGTGAATTGCTCTCATTCTCTCAGAAGTCAACAGAAGTAAAAAAAAATAGCCACAGATTATTCTTTTTCAGATCATAGAAATTAAACATTGAATGAAAATATAAATTGAAATTGCAAGCTTCAGCGAAGAGAAATCCAGCCAAAAGTTATCACAAAGATACACTGGCACCTTGAAATAGAAATGCTTACCTACAACAGGACACATTCCTCCTGAGTAAGTTCTAATTTCCGAAAGAGACACAAATAACTTGACTGGCCTTACTGAGCAAAAATCGTAGCCATGGTAGCAGCTTTCAGCATTTTTCCAGATCATATTTAGATGAAGAATTTTCTAGGAATATTTGCTCAAACACCACCAAGAATAGATCACGGAACTTGTGACAATTGGAGAGATAACAGGTGTCATTTTGACTGTGCAGTAGTGTAAAACTAGTGAGAATAAATCTCCAGCAAAAAACAAATTGCTGGAGGAACTCAGTGGGTCAGGCAGTATTTGTGGTGGAAGAGAGATAGTCAATGTTTCACATCGAGAACCTGGATCAGGACTAAGTGTGTAGAGGGGACATAGCCAGTATAAAGAGGTGAGGAGGAGGGCTGAGGCTGGAGCTGGCAGGCAATAGGTAGAGCCATGGAACCAAGTGAGGAGGGGGATGATGCAGAGATGGAGCCAGGTGGAGGGAGGGCAGGTTGGGCGTAGAGACAGAGGCTGGAAGGTGATAAGTGGAGACGACAAAAGGCTGCAGATTCTGGAATCTGGTAACTAAGGAACTTGATAAGTGGAACCAGATAAGGAAGGGATGATGGGCAGATGGAACTAGTTGGGGAGGGGATAGGAAATCCAGTGGGTTAAGAATGTGGGTGATAGGCAGATGGAACCAGGCAGGGGAAGAGGAAGAAACTGGATAAAGGGGGGCAGGAGAGGGGGGGAGGGAGCGGGTGAGAGAACCTGGGTGGATCAGAAGGAGAGCGAAAAGGACACAGAAGGTGTGGGTTACCTGAAGTTAGAAAAATCAGTGTTCATATTATTTGGTTGCAGACCACCCAGGCAGAATACGAGGTACTATTCTTCTAGTTTATATTTGGCCTCATCCTGGCAGTGGAGAAGGCCCAGGACAGACAGGTTGGTGTGGGAACAGGAAGGGGATCTGAAATGGCACGCAATCAGGAGCTCCGCAAGGCAGTCACCTCGTCTATGCTCGGTCTCATTGAAGTAAAGGAGGCCACAACACGAGCACCAAATGCAATAGACAAGGTTGGAGGGAGTGCATCTGAATGTCTTCCTCACCTGAAGGGTTGGTTAGGTCCCTGAACAGCAGTCAGGGAGGAGGTGAAAGATGATTGGACCTGAGTGGCGATAAGATATGGCAGGAATGCTTGGAAACTTACAGAGGATGTGCGATCAGTCAACAGAGTATTGGAATATAATAGTTGAATCTGGAGAAGGAAAATGCATGGATGAAAGTTTAAGCAACAGATGGGCTGAGGCAGGGTCAAAAGAAGGTAATGTAGGTGGAAGCAGAGGGTCTTAATAATTAAATGATTGATATTCAGCTCAGATCTAGGTGGGACTAAAAGATTGTAAGCCATCTGACTTAAGTTAAAACAATGGCAGTGAAATTGGCAGTGAACTACAATGAGCTGTAGCCAATGGCATTGGCTTTTTTTTTGTTTTGACTGCAGGAAATTTTAGCTCATTCAAGGGTGGATGCAGGAGAAGCAGGCTGGTAATGGAGCGGCAGGAGAGGCATGACAGAGCTGGTGGAGAGGTTTGTCCATGGACGATGTCAGTTGTTTATCCACAGTCAACCAGGCCACAGGACAGATTTTTCATTTCTCAGCTTCTATTTTTACCTAAACTATTGCCGCATCAAAAAGGTAAAAGGGGGCAACACCCCACTCCGCATCTTACTTGCTCTGCTCCAAACTTCCTCAAAGGGACTGATTGTAATTTATGCTGCCTGGTATCAACATAGCCTTAAAATGGGGTTGTTGTTCGTACCATTTTGAAACGGGCCTACAATGGGTGGCCTTTACATGATTTCAATCACATAGTTCCGATCTCCGCAACACTGGGCTGGATCATGTGGACAGATAGCCAGTGGGTCCATGGGGAAGTGTGCTCTACAGCACTGAACCCAGTGACAGTTCCATAAGGCACTCTGAGGGCTCCAGCTTTACACCAGAGTCCAGAAGGGATCTATTTGCCAATTTTCACTAAAAAGGTAAGTGAAGTGACGCTGTACTTTTTAAAAGATTAATCAATGTTTTTGATTAATTTCTATAAATCGGATGTAATTTTCATGAATTTATTCATTATTAACTTTTTAATATTTTTAATTTAACAGAAAAATGATACACCTTTCAACCGTTTCTACATGTCTGACCATCAGAGACATCTAGAGCACAAACTATCAGACACCATCAGAACAGTCTGTGGGAGGGGCCTGCGTTTCCATCACCTGCAACCAGTTGTCACTCATGGCACACTTCTCTTACAAGGAAGTAGAGGAGGGAGAATGGGCTGATGGGGTTGCTCAGCTGGGAGCTGGCATGGACTCAACAGGCCAAATGGCTCCTTTTGTGTCACAATAAATACATAAGAAACAGAGTTAATTTTCAGGTCAGTTCTGATGAACGCTCATTGATCTAAAACATTAATTCTCTTTCTCTTCACAAATGCTGCCTGACTTCTGTTCTTATGGCATCTTAAAATGTTTTCAGATTTTTATACAGTTGTCTTAAAGTTTTCTCCACAGAATGAACTGGTGGACAGGCTTAAAAGCTAATTAAGAGTCAGACAGTTTGTGATTTGAGTCTTTACACCATCTGATGGAATGGGTAGTTCTGTATGCTGCAAGATGGGGGAGGGGTGACAGTAGCAGGGGCAGGGATAGGGAAGGATGGTTTACAGTTTTCCACAGGGGTTAAGGAAGGGCTGACCACCAGGTAAAAGAAACCTTTTTATCCCAACCCAGAAATCAGATCTGTAGCTCCCATCTCCTCTTGCCAGGACCGCCACCAGTGCCCAAATCCCTGCACTTTTTAACTTGGAGATGAGAATGACCCCACTCACATAATATCCCAATAACATGCACATATTAAGATCCACAAACAAGAGTTCAATTTTTAAAAAGTAATGTGACTATTTATTTAATCTTCTCCACCTGGTCTGTTTGTAATAATTCTGCTTTCTTCAAATAATGATTTTTTTTCTTTCTGCATGCCTTTTAAGCAATTCTTACATGCCATGTTTTTTTTTGTTTATAACTCAGTTGTGAAATGCAGCCAGTATTAAGGAGAATTGATAGAAAATATTCTCTGAATTTAAATGCAAACATGTACAAACATATCCGGAAAAAACCTAACCTATCATGACAATTCAATAGTTGATAAGGTTGTAAAATATGGTTTGATTGTCTGGAAATTTATCCCCAGTTAATTGTGCAAAACATGTTATGTAATAACATGTACTCTGCCTCTGAAGTTCATTCCCTTGGAGAAGTATAAGGTGCTGATCCTTTATATTGTGCTGCGTACCACTGACCGGGGTGAATTCCTGGGTAAGTCTGCTTTATTACGACAGAGACATAAGCAGACAATTTGGCTGTAACCCCAGAGTGTGTGAAAGATGCTTATTGAAGGTGACTAAACAACATTGATCTAGTTATCTGTTAAATATGGTAAAAGATATTAATTCTAGTCTACATTCTCTCCAAAAATAAATTTCCAAAAGTCTGGAACCCAACACCAAGCACATTTTAAAATCAAACAAAAAACTGCAGATGCTGGAAATTCAAAACAAAATAATGGAAACACTCAGCAGGTCAAGCAGCATCTGTAGAAAGAGAAACAGAGTTAATGTTTCCGATAACTCTTCAGTATCCACATTTACCTCTGATACAGGCATGAGCCCAGAAACAGATGAAGCCTCACCAAGCAGTTTGAACAATCACTAGAAAGAGTACCAACCCAGCAGAGAGGACATAATGTTTCCAGTTCTCAAGAACTGATGAAAAGGTCACAACTTGATCTTGAGTTGGCATGGTAGATCCAGATTATTGAGATTAAGAGTGTAATGAAAAAACATTAGCCCTGTCCAGTGTAGGAAGTACACCACTGATTGAAGATGCACAATCTACAGGTGACAGCCTCTTTTTTCCCTTGAAAGATGCTGTCCTATACTTTGAATCATGTAACATGTTTTATTTTGCACCACATGATTGAGGTGATGCAAAATCATTTATGTAATCTGAACAAGTGTGTGTCAAGGTAGAAGCTTGATTTGTAGGCTTCTGTGCACATGACGTGCCAACACTTGGAGGCCACAAGCTGCACAAAAATGAATTCATTTGAAATCTAGTGGACATTTGAAAGTTCCATTGTAAAACTGGATTATGAATATGTGTCAGAGCAACAACATTGGCCTTGACTATAAGAGCAGTCCTTAAAAGGAAGATGAAAGCACATACAGTATGTGTACATTAAAAGGCCTTATTTACACTGGCTGGAAGGTTCACCACTGAAGCCAGTCATGGAATCATCACTGATTGTCCAGATGTATCCATCTTCAAAGTAAGACACTTTTGTTCTATGAGTTGGCCATTGTTGTTTTTCCATCTCTGTTTCTACAATGCCCAGTCACTCCCCAGAGACATAGAATGCCTGCTCCCATCTCCAAACTCCTTTCAACCCCAGTAGCTAAGCATCAGCTCTTATTGAGAACTGCTACTTTAAAAGTGTTAACCATATATTTCTGGTTGAATTCAGCATTCACTTTTGAAACATCACGTCTCAGTCACATACTTCTATCAGACCTTAATAATCATGCTGTTCCAAATTTCCCATTCACACAGCAGCTTACTTTAACAACAGCTATAAGCCTGCAAGTCATGGTTCAGGTTGCTCTGAGGAATGTTTAACTTTACAGACTGCTACAGTCTCCTGTGTGTGGGTACCATTTGGCAAATGTCCAGCTGATTAAATTTTGTAAGGCTTATGGAAAGTTTGTTTTAAAAATGATTAATAGTGCATTGCTTATCCAGTCTAATAAGTTAAGACTTTGAATTATGCAAAGTAAACAGTACCTGAAACATAATTAGTTCCTTGTGGTAGATGTTAAATGTCTGAGTCTTAATGAGTTCAAAATTTTCTCCAAATAAATGCTATAATAAATTATGCATATTTTGGAAAACTACAGGCAATCTATTTGAAATGTAGTGGATTACTGAAGCTGTCTAATACTGTTTCATTCTTTCATGCACGCGCAAGTGGTTTTTAATAAGGTTTTAAATGAATGCATAGGTCTTTTTACTGAATCATCGGCAATTTTGGCACTATTAGTTACAGATGCCTAAAAATTGGATGCATTTGTGCATGTTTATCATGCTCTGTTTGCACATTAATGCTGTTTTGTGCATGTTAGATTACGATAGGGATCAGTTCCAGGTTGATCAGCAACCAATGGAAACTGGCCAAGGCCCTTCCAGGTGCTATTCATGTGAGTGTGTCTGAAATTTTCCCAGTGTCAGATACACATCTAATGATATCATCCCGTGCATGTAGCTATTTTTGTGCTCAGCAACGGAAATTGACTGTTAAAGAGTGACCCTCAACCTGCTGTTTTCTCTTTTAAATAATTATGGACCAAGCTCTTCTGGAAATTGGCAAAGAAACTCAAATTAAATTATGTCTACCTTTACATCAATATTTTGTCCACAGCCACATCCAGAACCTTTATTCTGTGCTCTACTTTTGCCCACAAGCATCGCAGACAAGGTTCATAATACACCAGGTACCTTGTATAAGATGCGGTGACCACTTACTCCTTGTTTAGCCTGTAACTCCATTGTGACTTGGACCCACTCATGACACAGGATCACTTGGGTCACACTGTCATGACGGATGGGAGGGGGTGGGGTTGGGTTCCCAGACAACCTGAAGAATTCTCTGCTCCCCTCACCACTGTGCAAGCTTTTTACCCTGTACATTTGTGTTCTTTAAGGCCTGACTTGCCTCCTAGCAGCCAGCTACCGCAAGTTCTGCAATCATCTGCTTTCAGGAAATATGCATGTAAGGATTTTGAACATGGTTCAGGGTAAAACCATGATAATGATTTTTTAAACTATTTTTTCACCAGATTCCCAACTTTTTGCAGGTCACCTGCTTAGATGCTGGTGTTCATATAATTATGCAATAAAGGCTGTAGTCCAATTTCCAGGCTTCAGCATCTTCCTATTAATTATAGAATTAATAGTATTTCTTTCTTCATAGGTCATGCTGCTACTATGCTGACAACTTTAACAACATCGTTTGTTTTTTATTGTTCAATTCCTTTGTTTTCTGAATTTCATCATCTGCCTCCCATTTTTTTGTGCAGAATAATGCTTACACAGAGAATGACATTGAATGTATGGCACAGAAACAGGCCATTAGCGGTGTGTCAGTGTTACTGCTCCATATGAGCATCATCTCACCATACTCATCAACTCCATCAAGAATGGAGAAGTTGTTCTTGGAAGACAGAATGTTGAGAGAAGATTCAATAGAGGTGCACAGGATCCTGAAGAGTTTAGACAAGGTAAAACAGATGGAGGTTGCTCCCATTGGCTGATGGTTCAAGGACCAGGGAACAAGTAATGGGCAAAAGTCACATGTGATGTGAGGAAATGGATTTCAACACAAAGAGTGGTTCTGATCCAGATCTCTTTGACTGTAAGGGTGATGGAAGCAGAGTCAATCAGAGTTTTCAGCAAGGAAATCAATGGGCACTCCAGGGAGAATAACTTGCACGGTTGTGGAAAAATTCTGTGGAATAGGACGGAATAGTTTTATCTACAAAGAGCCAGCATGGAGTTGATGAACTGAATTTGCTGAGTGTCCTTTGTGACCTGAAGTCCTCCGATTCTATTTTCCTTAACTGTTATTTTGATTTTGGGTTCCATATTTTCACAAGTATTTCTGAATTATTTATTGGCATTTATTTGCTAGGTTGAAGGAATCAAACTATTACCTCCAACCCTGAGCATTACCACCTCTGACAGGGTATGTTTCAGAGATTTTACATTTACATTCACTGCCTCCTCCCTCTTACAATTGGCCTGGTTCCTATCTTTTCATCATTGGTTATCTGAGATATCCATCCTCATCATGAGATGCTTTCCCATACAAACTGGAAATTCATCAGGTCTCTCATTACTCAAACGTTAGTCAGGCTATCTTTCTCCTTTTTCCAAAGCCTTCCTGACAAAACCATACAAAGAAAATTTAAAGGCCACATGCAACTTGTTTTAATGCTACCTGGATTTTTTTAAGATCTCGGGTTTCTTGCAGTAGTGTCCAGGAGGGTAATCTTTAACTCCCAGGGACTCCAGGATGATCTTAAAGAGTCAAGAATCCTGCAATCATACTTATGGGATTTTCACAGTCAGCGCCAATTATATTGTGATCAGCAGTCACAGAGCAAATGATATCAGAGTGAAAGAGAAAATATTATGTTTCATTAAACTCAAGTGAAGGCTTTTAGAAAATGATTAGAGATCAAACTACAGCTGATGGGCAATTGTGTAAAAAAAAATTGTGTCAAGACTTAAAAATAGAAGAACATTAATGTTTAACTACTTGTTGTTGAAGTATATTACACCACAAAGTATTCTGCATCTTTAGCAAAAAAAACAACTTCTAATTACTGTGAAATAAATTAGAGTGAGAACATTGTGGAGTTCTGCCAGATGTCTGCTTGATTATTATCAGAGGAGCAGGTCATTTAGTCCCTCAAGCCTGCCATTCATGACCCATGACAGTATATTCACCCTTCTTCCATCTTTAATTTATCTGTTTGGAATTAAGATTAACAGGTAACCTAGCATCAATTGCCATTTGCAGAAGATAGTTCCAATTTTCCACTTTTTTCTACATGCAGAAAAGCTTCCTAACTTTACTTATGGAGTCATAGAGCAATGCAGCAGAGAAACAGGCCCTTTGGCCCATCCAGTCCATGCTGCCCTGGTTTTCTGCCTAGTCCCATCTACCTGCACCATACCCCTCCATACATCTATCCAAGCTTCTTGTAAACTTTACAATTGAACCCACATTCCACACTCACACCACCTTCTGAGTGAAGAAGTTTCCTCTCAGATTCCCCTTAAATATTTCACCTTTCACCCTAAACTTATGACCTCTAGTTCTAGTCTCACCCAACCTGAGGGAAAAAAGCCTGCATACATTCATCCTATCTATACACATCATAATTTTGTATACCTCTATAAGATCTCCCCTCATTCTCCTGCGCTCCAGGGAATAAAGTCCTAACCTATTCAACCTATCCCTGTAACTCAAGTCCCGGCAAAATCCATGTAAATTTTCTCTGCACTCTTTGAAGCTTATTGATATGTTTCCTGTAGGTAGGTGACCAGAACTACACACAATACTCAGTTTGGCCTCACCAATGTCTTATACAACTCCAGCATAACATCCCAACTCCTGTACTCAATGCCCTGATTTATGAAGGCCAATGTGCCACAAGCTCTCTTTATGACCCAATCTACCTGCGATGCCACTTTCAAGGAACTCTGGAGCTGTATTCTCAGGTCCCCTTGTTCTACCACACACCTCAATGCCCTACCATTCATTGTGTAAGTCCTATCCTGATTTATCCTCCAAAAGTGCATCACCTCACACTTGACTGTATTAAGTTCCACCTGCCATTTTTCAGCCCTTTTTCCCAGCTGCTCCAAATCACTTTGCAAGCTTTGAGAGCCTAGCCTTCCTCACTGTCCACTACGCACTCAATCTTGGTGTCATCTGCAAATTTGCTGATCCAGTTTACCACATTATCATCTAAATCATTAGATTAGATGATAAACAACAACAGACCCAGCACCAATCCCTGCAGCACACCACTAGTCACAGGCCTCCAGTCAGAGAGACAACCATCTACTACCACTCTCTGGCTTCT
>JAUZTB010000087.1:25793947-25805650 GCA_034780895.1 Rhynchobatus australiae | reverse complement strand
CAGAGCTTTCCCACAGGAAACAAAGTCTACTAATTTGCCCTTGTGAACTTCCTGACAAAGATTAATAGAATAGCTTTGGCAGAGAGTGGGAAGCAATTTGCCTGGCTTCATTTCCAGTGAAGCAATGGCTTGTCTGTGTACAAATGCACTTTTCAAATTAAATGACCATTTCAAAACTTTCAAGAATGGATGAAAAGTTTTGTCAAATCCAAGTGAAGCTGAGGAAAGCTCAGACTGACTACATTTGATGAATTACTCGGAACCCACTGCGTATGTCAATTCAATTTTTTTCCTCTGCCTTATTCAGAAGGCTTATGGATTTGCCAGCCTTGAGTAGTCTGTTGAGTTATATCGGTAGTATCTGCCACCTCATCTTCAACTTGGCCATTTAGTCTGTAAGGAACTGAGCTTCAGAGCAGAAAGGAGCTAATGTTACTACACATAAGCTTGGAATTCTTTAAAAATATGTGAAATATACTGCATATTGAAACTAGTGTGGTGGCTCACAGCTACAGACAGGCTACATTGGTGCTAAGCTTCAGCAAGGCTTATACAGTCTTAATGTAGTCTCAAAAGCAGTGGATGAAAGTTACTTGTTTGTCAATGCATAAATAATTTTCAGCTCACTCTTTGCCAAGACCCATAAATATATACATAAAAATCTTGAGGTATTTACTTGAACTGTCAGTCTGATTTGACTTGTATTTAGCAAATGTTTCAAACCCAGTAGAATATTACAATATACTTGACTGAGTTATGCAATATCCCATTTAATTATACCAATTGTTAACTTTTGAAATCATGAGAAACGTGAATTTCACTGAAGCCATGCAACTTCATGAATAAAAGGAAAGAAACTAAGCTTTGCAGTATTTGTTTTGTAGGTCCTTTCCTAAATGAAGAGGATAGTGTCTGAGAGGCACTTGCACATTTCTTCTGAGGAGTACATCTGATGCCATCTCAGACCTGTTGACACAGCAGCAGATGGGAATGCAGAGTGGCTGAATTATGTTGTCAATCATTTCTGCCATTTTTGGATGACCCATTATGGACCACTTACCCATCTTTACCTTGCACAACTGAAATAATATAAACAGTGTGAAGACAGCCTCATCAAGAGAGGAAAAGGAGGCTCTTAAATAGAGACCACATCTGGGATGGTCTTTAGGGAACAATTCACTTGCCTTAACCTCAGTTGGGTCTAATCCTCTGGATACTTAACTTCACTGAAGGGATTTTGACTGAATTCTGCAAATAATAGTTACATTTGCAACTACAAAGAAAGAAAAGGATCCCATTATGTAAGTGGCATCTTCCATGCTTCTACCGAAGTGTGCCTTTGTCTATGGAAGGCCATTGCAGTACATTAGGAAGTTGTGGGCATGCTATGTTGGCGCCAGAAGCATGGAGACATATGCAGGCTGACCCCAGAACACTCTACGCAAAAGATGCATTTCATCATGTGTTTCGATGTACGTGTGACTAATAAAGATCTGATCTGATCTGATCTGAATAGCATCTGATGCACTAGTATCTGATATCAGCTCATCCCAGATCTCCTTCTTTGACTGAACATGGTCTGAGCTGAGCTGTGCTATCAGTGTCTGGCAACTAATGTTTCCCTCCAAGACTCATGCATCTACCTGTTGGGAGTTTCAATCTTGTTTTATTTGCTGTGGTTCACAGCCACTCGTTTCAAATGTACTTTTGTCATGGATTTTACCTATTGTAAAATTAGCCACTTGCTATGATTCAAATTTCATTCATTGGTGGACTCAGTTGTGCCAATGAACACTTCTGAGTAGAAAATTGTCGTTGATCACTTGTGCTCAGTACATGTAGCAATAGCAGCTGTGCATTGTGTTCTACTTCTGAAATCCAGTTCTATTGACTTCAATGGAATGACATTTCAGAAGTGGAGTATAATGCACCTTCACCATCATGTCTGCTTTGAATGAATTTCTGCCTGATCATATTTAATATTTTGAAATCTATTCAAAGAAGGTCATGGTTGCCCTTTTGAGAAGTAGAATATGTTTGGCTGTGACTGCTCGTTCATAAAATATCCTGTCAACTCTCGTTGTTTACATTTGTTCAGGACTTGGGCAAAGTACTAGGCTGCTGTTAACATCTCTCCCACAGTACCCAGCATGAGTCACCAGCTCCAACATAAATCACAGGAAAAAGAGAAAGTGGGAAAACAAAGTATCTAATAAGGCTACACACACGTCAGTATTTAACTTACAAATAAAACTTGTAAAATCAACTGCCTTCTCAGAGAAACAGAGCATTAATCCATGACTGTTATCTTTGAAACAGAGCCAGGCCAAGAGGTTTCCTGACAGGTCCCTGACTGTGATTTTTACACATTATTCAAGCATTTAGTGAACCAACTGCAAAGTGCTGACATTTTATTTACAAGGGCAGAACTTTGACTTTGCAACTTGATGTGACTCCCTCTACTTTTCTCAACATTTAGATTTTTTTGAAATATAATTTGGGTAATGATAGTGGAAACAATTGTCTCACTATTACAGGAGGCAAGTCAATGGGGTGAGGATGGGTTTGGAGTGAATGAAAACCTTGCATGCCAGTTCCACAGGAGGGAGAGTGAGATTTTGGTTCCAGATATTTTAATAAAGAAGGTCAAAATCTTGTCTAAACATGATTTCAAAAACCAAATCTTGACTGAAGCTCAGGAGTGGGCCATTGAGGTGAGTGGCCAGATGATAGTTCTTGGTACTGTTAGACTGGTGATAGGAGTTAGGGGATTAATTCAGGATAAAGAATCCCAAGGATTCCTAATGTAACCTGAACATCATTCTTGCTCTTCCTACCTGCAAGGTTGCAAGTTTGGATCCTCATTATAGTCTTTGAAGCCTTTTCAATCTGTGCAGTCCCAGTAGTTATTGATGAAAGATTATCAACCTGAAGTATTTCTCTTTCCTCAGATGCTGCCTAACCTGCTGAGTAGCTCCAGCATTTTCTGTTTTTATTTCAGTATAGAGTCATAGACTCATAGAGCAATACGGCATAAATACAGGCCCTTGGGCCCAACAAGTCCATGCCGACCATGGTGCCCACCCATCTAGTCCTAATTTCCTGCGTTCAGCCCATATCCCTCTAAGCTCTGCTCCTGCATGAACCTATCCAAGTCCTACATTGTATGTAGCAGTATATAAAAACAGTATATGCTGGGTTTTTTTTGTTTTTCCAGAAGTCAGTCACTCGTTCTGATCAATGGTTATCCACAGGATGTTTGGAAAGGAGGGACAACATTATGGCATTGAGTGTCATGGAAATAATAAGACTCCCACTTAATGGAAATTGTCACTGTCAGGTGCTGATGTGGCTCAATAGTAACTTGCCAATTAAAGATACATCCACATGGCAATGAGGCATTGGGGCACGGAACTACAGCTTGCTGGGGCACAAGTAAAGTCCTCAAGAAACTTTTAGGATTATTAGTCATGCCCTCTTTTTTGTTTTTTCTGCAGCTGGGGAATAACACACACCTGTGCTGACTAAAGCAATTACCAGCCACTTAGAGCTTGGTTAGGGGAATCTGTTGGAGCTGAGCACACCTCATTGTATGAAACAGGTAAAATCAATTGGCAGAGTGCAGTTTATAAGTGAGGGTGAGCTTCTTCCTCTGTGAAACATGCAAGAACTTACCTTGTGATATCCAGATTATGCACTATGCAGCAGATAGCAATGAATCACAAGAGCCCCTCTTAAAAGTATTGCAGTCTACCCCTAGAGTGGTCCAATATAGGATTTTTTTCTTGAGAACCCTGGTGACTCTTCAATAAGCTCCTAGAGACCCTGAGTCTGCAGATACAACCGTAATCTCTATCATAATCAGGAACCCAGGCTGGAATGAGAAACCAAGAATGAAGGGATGGTCTTTGACCTCCAAAAGCCATATGTCTGCCTGGCACAGAAATACTGATTGTAGGCAATCGTGAATACATGCCCTTGATCATTGGGATCTTTTGCTGCAAATTCAATGAGTAAAGTCTTTGTTTTTCATGATGACCTCTGGATTAATATGTGGAGCCCAGAACACCACCTGGGTGCAATCTTTCACTTCCTGAAGCACTGAGAAGCCCATAGTCCTGGCAGTTGTTTATGCCGGCAACACTTACAGCACTCTCCTCATGGAAGAGAGATACTGAGCAGAGAGAATCTGTGCCCGTCCCATTAGTGGCACTGAGCTCCTATCTGTGAAACATGGCATGTTCCAGCTGCTGTTAATGGGAATGATACAGAACTTATAAAATTCAATGTGACCATGGCCTTCACCTCTACGGGCAGAGCAGTGCAGACACAGATACATATTGGAGCACTTCTTGCAGCAGGAAGCAGACCTTCATCAACACTGATCTATAAACCCTTAGCCCCCAGATGCATTAACCTTCTGACAGCTAGAGGTAGGGAGCGTGGCTCCTTGAGGACTCTTGTGCAATAGACCATCCTGGCCAAACTTCTTCCCCTCTTTCTTCTGGCTCCTCTGACAAGTTGCCTTTTGTTTCCAACCTTCTCCTCCTGGTCCTGGTTGAGCTGGAGACCCAGTGGAAGTGAGAATAGTCAATCAATATCACTTATAAACTGCACTCTGCCAATTAATTTTATCTGCTCTATACAATGAGGTGTTCTCAGCTCCAACAGATTTCCTAACCAAGCTGTAAGTGGCTGGTAATTGTTTTAGACAGCACATGTGTGTGTTATTCCCCTGCTGTAGAAAAATATTTCCTGGTCTTGGTATACACTAAGTGTTCATTACATGTCCATGGTTCAATTTCACAGACAAATCTCCAGTAGGGGGTTGCTTGAGAATTGACAACATCTATGTGCACTCAATGTGCTCTGTGCCACTGAAGCTGCTGATCCAATTCTGCATAATGCACTCTGTGTACTATTACTTGTCAACACAGTTCCAGTGAACAATTTTACACACATATTCAATCTCACTGTGCTTAAATAAAATGCATTATGGAATTGATTTTCAGTAATGTATTCAGAACATTGAAACAATATATGCATTTTCTTTTAAAAGGGGGTACGTGTTGAGAATGTACAATTTTTTCACCCACTATGGTTTACAAATTGACTGTTTATGTTGGTTTACCAAATGTTATAGCAGTGGGATTGTGACCAATGGCCAAAAGCATAAAATAGTTCCTTGTTTCTGGAAGTCTGCATCAGCCATATGTTAAAATAAAGGTGTCTGTGAAGGCTAATAAGGAATGTTGGAATACAAAGTCCAGGATTGTGCTTCACATTAAGCATGGTACGTGAGAGTTGAGATGTTCTCCTCCTCCATATCGGCTGAATATTTTATGGGTTCTACTGTGTGTTGAACTGGAAAGCAATTCAAGCACTCAAAATTAAAAATTCTTTGCTTTCAACCTTCTGAAGGTCAGTTTATCAGAAGAAAGTTTCCTGTAATGGGGAAGGAGGGGGATGGTTGTCAGCACTTGGAATGCTTTCAAGTACTGCAGCTCAAAGCATTAAAAAGAATCAGAAATACTGCAGGAAGCTTAAAATAGTGTGTGCTTCAGCTTTCAAAAATTAGGCTGCCAAGTGGTTTCAAAGTGCTGAGTAGGATTTTTAAAATTCTCCTGATTTAAATTTGCACAAACAACAGGTTTTTTTCCCCAGAATTTAAATGGGAGAAATGACAACTGAAAAACAATAAAATAAAAATTAACAGGCAGGCTGCAATGTATAGGTATTGATGCTGTGTGGTTTCACATTGCCTTGGCACCAGGAATGAAACGTAACTGCCCTGGTTAAGTTTCCAAAACTAAATTCTATTCCAATTCTCTCTGGAAAAGCAGGGGTCACCTTTGCAGACTGAAGCTGAGTGACCTTGAGCTTCCAAATGCCTGTTCATTTAATCCTCCATCATATTCCCACTCTGACCTCTCCACCCTTGACCTCTTACATTTTTCCAATGAAGCACAACACAAGCCCAATGTATCTCCATGAGTTTCCTTTGTGCGTTCCGGTTTCTTCTCAATCCCCAAAGACGTGGGGAGGTGGGTTGAGGGGATGGGTTAACTGGTGACTGTAAATTACTCCTTATTGTTGGAAAGTAGTTGAAAGAATCAATGAGGAGTTGGTAAGAGAGAAAAAGTTGCAGGGTTATAGGGAAACAAGAAGTGGGGGAATAGGACTGATGGGGCTTCTCTAATGGGAGCCAGCATGGATCTGATGAGTCAAATGGCCTCCTTCTGTGTCATAAAAAGCACGTGACATTAAGCTCAAGTAACAGCATCTCATCTTCTGACTAGGCACTTTACAACCCTTAGCTTCCATGTTAACTTCAACAATTTCAGAGCAACAGCATTTCCAGTTTGTATCAGCACTGCTGATAGGTCAAAAACCTATAACACTAAACTTTGCTTTTCTCTATCATGGATGCTGCCTGGCCTGTTGAGTACTTCCAGCATTCTTTGTTTTATTTCTGATTTCCAGTATCTGCAGTATTATATATCTCACTGTCACAACATCACTTCTCACTGCCGCAACATTACTTTTTCTCCCTTTCTCTGCTTTCATTCATCTTCTCCTATTGGCATCTTCTCCAGACAGATCAGTTGCTATGAACAAGTCCTCACCACCATCTCTCAGTTGGCACCACCAGCACTTGTGTTATTCAGTTTCTTCAGCTCCCTGCCCCTTACACAGACATTGCTTTTGTTCTCTTTGACTACCCTCACCACCTCCTCTGCAACTTAAAACATGTTCCTCACTTTCCCCTTGCTGATGAAAGGTCATTAATCTTAAAAGTTAACTCAATTTTTCTTTCATTCAATTCTGCCTAACACTAACTTGCTGTTAAGGAAAGTTTCCGTTTTTAAAATAAGAGTCAGACATTCAATACACTTGCAGTCTCTAGAATATTTTGTTCAAGTGAGTGGTGTTTATGGGTTGAGCTTTGGGAATCAATTCATTACATAGGATACCTACAATCACATAACAGTCTGCAAAATGCTTCTTCTTTTCTAATTTTGGAAATTTCAACTACTGTTCTCCACATACAAATCAGGCAATGAGGGTATGTTGAGATTGGTTGTTAAACTGAACTCAAGTGTGGACTTGAGAGTTGATTGAGTAGACTAGACCTGGATTCTCTAGAATTTAGTAGAATAAGAGGTGATGTCATTGAAATATACAATATTCTTACAGGGACTCGACAGGATGGATACAAGCAGAATTTTTCCCTGACTGGGAGTCTAGAACCAGCTACAGCATAAGGGATAAATTACTTAAGACAGATAAGGAGAAAGTTTTTCATTCACTGAATCTTCAGAAATTTCAACCTTGAAAGACAGCAGAGGCTCAGTCACTGTGAATTCAAAGCAGAGGTTTACAAATTTCTGGATATTAAAGGAATCAAGGGATATAGAGATAGTGCAAGAAAATGGAGCTACAGTAAAAGTTCAGTCATGATCTTGATGAATGGTGGGGCAGAATTGAAGGGCCATATTGCCTACTCCTGCTTCTAATCCTCATGTTAAGGAAGCCATTCACACAGTTCACTCAAAGTGGGGTCCACCATTAGCTTACACAGCTTCTGGATTCTATTCTAGATGATTGCTGATGAAATGTAAAATGGCCTTCCTTGCAGCTGGGCTGATCACCAAAGTGATTTTCCACAGAAATACAGATGGATTACATATCTCCTCACGAATCCTTTTGCATTTATCTAAAGGTCCACGCCTGCCAAAATATCAAAACCTTTTCAGAGTAGTATTGCTGCTTCCAGTTTCATGTTATTATTAAAATTGAGATTTTTCTCTTGATAATCTCACCTAAGAGGTTTATTTTTACAAGCAAATGACCACAAGACTGATCTCTGAAGTACTGCAATGGCAGTCTACCTCCAGCTCAAAAAATGATGTCTCTTAACACTGACTGTGAACACCAGGTACATGAGAAAAAATGTGAAATTTAAAAAGTCACGTTGTATTGACATTTCCCCCCTGGCCTTCGACCAAGAGAAGAGAAAAAGTGGAGTTCTGCCTAATGAAGACCACTTCTTCGAATGCACTCTCCAACTATGCTGTAAATGGACAAAAAAACATGCTGAGCATGCTTGCAACTTGTGAAATAGGTGAAGCACTGCCAGTGGCCAGCACACTCAGAAAATCAGGCAAATGTTCAAGCATTTCAGAACAGTTTATTTTCCCAGGTTTGACCTTTACTGGGACCGCTTCAGTAACAATATTGTTGCCTTTGAAGTTCAGCTTTAAAATCTGCATTGTAATGGAAAGGAATTTCAGAATTCACCATTTCTAATATTTAGCAAGTAAATATCAAAATATGTTTTAAAGTTTATTTAACAATGAGCAAATTGCAGCTTTGAATGAAATTGGAAATGCAGAATTTTGTACCATGGGCAGGATTGTGCTGGATCCACTTCCCTGCCTAAATTGACTGCTGGTGGGACCCTCATTCTGAACAATCCAAAAATTGTTCAATGAGACAGAACGGGTCATGAGAAGCAACCAGGCTTCAGTTAGTTGATCCTCAGGCCCTGCCCCTGGAATCTCGTCATGGCTTTTTTGTCCCCTCACTTCTGTCATAAGCCTTTGAAGTTATTTTTGTTTGCATCTGATAATCCACCAACCATCAGACAGAGTAGCTGTGGCATTGTATTTTCATGGAGGAGAGGCTTAAATGTTTGATTAATCCCTCTGGATCTAAGTAGGGGAAGGTCAAAAGAGAGGTTCAAGGCAAAGAGTGATCCAAAAGTGGCAGACCAAACAGAGTAAAGTTGTGGAGACACAAGGCAGCTGCAAAGGAGAAGTAGCCCTGGTTATTTGGGTACATCAAGCACACAATCTTTCTCCCATCAGTCACCCTAATCATTAATCAGAGATCTCCCTAACTACTGATCACCCAAACTCCCAACCCATAAATCACCCTGTAATTACCATTAACCTGACCAATATCACCTCGCACACACTGACCATCCAATTACAGGCTCCACCACCCCCTGATAACCTGACCCTCCCCAACCAATAACCCAAATAACCCAATCAGACTCCCGAGCATAGCTCACTTGATCTTCCTCTCCCTGCCCATTAGTTACCAGACCCCTTCTTCCTTGCCCATCAATCATGTGAGTAATGCTCCCCCAAACACCAATTTCCTGATCCTCAATCCTCACCACAACTATTAATCACCAACACCCGACATTCACCTTGTCTTCCCATTCTGATCTATGAGCCCGCATCCTCCAAATCCTTGGGTCTCTGTTCATTGAACCTGTCTGTAGCCCTGGACCTACCCGATTCTCTTCACACTCCTTTCAGCAGCCAATTCAGTAACACCAAGCTCCTTGTGCCTTGTGCACTGATGAATTTACAAGTAGTGGGCCCAAATCCAAAACAACTGTTGGCGTGGCAGTTTACTGTGCCTCTGCAGTCACTGAAAAATTTCAAGGCCAGTGAAGTTTCAATAAAAATATTTCTATATGCTCTACTATTAATGCAGTTTCTAAGAGATTTAATGAGAATAAGATCTCTCATGATAAATTTCCTTTCCTGAAGCCAATCAGCTTTCTCTTTCTTTCAGACCTTTCACTCTACACTGCCAATCCCCTGGTGCAGCTCCATAATAATTTCCTCAATTCTTTCCAATATATGAAAATCCTGTGTATTTCTGTTGCCAATTATTTTGTTTGCCACAATAAGCAAATCAAATGCAATTCTTTTAAAATATTAATGTTGCTCATTTTCCAGAAAAAAAACCTATTATTTATGTTAAGCAGCATGTGTTTCATTGCTCAAAATACAACACCAGTTTGAAACCACCACCTTCTGAATGGAGTTGCAGGCCACACACTGGTTGGATGCTTGCAAAGTAGATACACATCTGATTCATATTGTGCTGGAGGATTATCATTTTGTTATCTTAAAGTGGCTGAATTATGTGCAAGTAAATTCAATAAAACTGCATTGATACAATTATCTGTGTCCAGGTTCCAAAATAGAAAACCTAATCAACAGATGTGATAGTTGAAAATTCTGGAGGCTGAAATGATCCAGTAACAGACTAGTTTATTCAGAATATATTTGATTTCATGCTGTCTCCAATCCAATTAAACATCATTCACCTTTTATGACTAGTTAATAAGAAGCTTTGCTTCTATTTTCTCAACACGCTAATCGGTGTCCAACACTTTGGAGAGGTGGCATCAGCTGGAATGAAGGCAGGTGTCATCTTTGCCAAAGATGATGCCTTTGTAGAAAGTGAGGCACACATGATGCTAACTGTATTAAAACTGAAGTAAACTATTTAACTCCAATATAGATTCTGAAATGTATTGGATGCCTGTACAAAGAAAAATCTGTGGTTTGTTGCAATAGTCCACAGGAAGAATCTTAACCATTCACTAGCATTGTGCATATGTCAATATTACGTACATCTCTTCAGTTCCTTTGCCTCATTAGAAGTAGATCTGTAGAGCTGGGTCCAACCCAACACTCATACATACATATGGCGCTGTAAAGCTAAAACTAAATTTTCCCCCAAGGCACAAAGGGAGAGATTTTGTGCATTGCTCCTGAAGTTCATTGTCCTCACCTCAAAACCACTGTGTAGTTTGGACAGCTGGTTTGTGCTATGACAATTTTGCCAGAGGCTGACTTGGTGAGTGAATCCCTCAAACACTTTAATTATTTTTTGGGTTACTGCATAGAAACTCTTTAAAGATTTGAACAGCTGGTGTTGGATGCTGTTGTGTTTGGTGCTGAAGTGTCTTGTTTGGCCCGTTGCTATGCCGTTGCTAAGCTTTGTCTCTGTCTACATGGCTTGAGTTCAGATGTTACATATCCAATGAAGGGCAATCTGATAGAGTGAAGCAGATGGTAGGAAAACAGTCCCAAAGGAGAAATTAATCAAGAGTGATCCTTGAGTGCATATTCTCATAAATAATGGAATATCTTAACATCCAAAGGAAGGAAAGCTCCATACTTTTTGCCATCACATGAACTTTACATCCGATTGTTTTGTTGAACATTTAGTGACATGCAATAGTTTACAGCTAGAGATGCTGATGTCTCTAACAATGTAAAAGAATTAGCAAATAAGTTTTGTTGCTTCTGAGAAATATAGAAAAAATATCTGAAATTTTTCAGAAGTTCATTTATGTTCCATCCATTGCCTTCTTTGCATTGTTGATGATGTTGAATTTTACAGTCAGAACACACATCCGTAACACTGAACTCACCAAGGAAAGAGCTGATTCAATTTAGAAGAGCTTTACAGTGAGATTGGATTTCTTTAATTCATTACAAAGAACCCTTGGATCATAGAACTGCTACAGCACAGAAGGGGGGCATTCAGCCTACTGTATCAACACTAGCTTCTAATAGAGCAATCCCATCAATCCCATTCATTGAGTCATAGAGTAATGCAACACAGAAACCCAACTTGTCCATGCCAACCAAGTTGTCTACCTGAGCTACTCCCATTTGCCTGCATTTAGCCCAAATCCCTCTAAACCTTTCCTATACACGTACCTGTATAAATGTATTTTAAACATTGTAATAGTGAAAGCCTCTACACCTTCCTCTGGTAGCTCATTCCATATGGCCACCACCCTGTGTAAAAAGTTGCCCCTTGAGTCCATTTAAAATGCTTCCACTCTCACCCTAAACCTATGTGCTCTAGTTTGAGACTCCC
>JAUZTB010000087.1:25761045-25771069 GCA_034780895.1 Rhynchobatus australiae | reverse complement strand
GTGCCAGTTATCTTAGAATCATACAGCATGGAAACAGGCTCTTTGGTGCAACTGGTCCATGCTGACCAAGAATCCCATCTCTAAATTGGCCCCATTTGCCCGCATTTGGCCCATTTCCCTCTAAACCTTTCCTGTCCATGTGCCTTTTAAGTGTTGTTAATGTACCTGCCTCAACCACTTGCTCTGGTAGCTCATTCCATAAACGAATCACCCTCTTGGTGAAAAAGTTGCCCCTCGGGTTCCCATTAAATCTCCCCCTCTCACCTTAAACCTATGTCCTCTAGTTCTTGATTTCCTAACCCTGGGAAAAAGACTGAGTGCATTCACCCTATCTATGCCTGTCATGATTTTATACACCTCTATAATATCACCCCTCATTCTCCTACGCTCTAATGGATGAAGTCCCAACCTGCTCAACCTCTCTCCATTAATTCATTCCCTTGAGTCCCAGCAACATCCTCACAAATCTCCTCCACACTCTTTAAAGCTTAATGATACCTTTCCTATAGCAGGGTGACCAAAACTGAACACAGCATTCCAAATCGGCCTCACCAATGTCTTATACAGCTGCACCATAACATCCCAACTTCTATACTCAATGTCCTGACCGACGAAGGCCGGCATCTCAAAACCTTCCTCACTACCCTTTCTACCTGTGATGCCACCTTCAGCAAACCATGTCCTTGTACTCTCAAGTTCCTCTGTTCTACAGCACTCCCAGGGCTCTGCCGTTCACTCTGAAGGTTCTACTGTGATTTGTCTTCTCAAAATGCAACACCTCACAGGTATCCGAATTAAACTCCATTTGCCAGTCCTCAGCCCACTTACCCAGATGATCAAGATTAATGGATCCTGATCTTCTTTAAGTTGTAAAGTTGTATCTTCTTTACAACTAGAAGCTATTAGCTGGAAAGTGTCCTAATGATCAATGCCCTAAAATATTTTCGCTCTTTATTGTTACACTGATGCTGTATGGCCTGGAGAGTATTTCTAGTATTTTCTATTTTGATTTCAGATTTCCAGTAACCATGGTATTTTGCCTTGGCTTCAGTTGAAGTTTGTTATTCACTGAAATTCACAGACTCAGTGATGTTGTTACATAACACAAGTCGCTGTCCTTTATATGTATTCTGCTGCTTACCAGAAGGTTGCAAGACCTTGTCAATAGCATGGATGACACCGTTGGTTGCCATTATATCGGAATCTACAACTGGAACTTTATTTACATTGATGACGAGATTTTTCTGAAAGAGAACACAGAGTAATCCCACTTACTCAGTGTGTTAATCAAAGTGAAACAATAGAAGAATTCAATGGTAAAACCAAGTACTCACTGCTCCTACTTCCAAGTTGGCACCTTGTAGGGATTTCAACAACACAATCTGGCTGGCAACACCTCCACTAACCAAGATTTGTTCACTGATATGATACTTCCACAAAGTGGGATCAACTGAAGAGAAAGGAGAAGAGGTAAAGAAACCAAAACTTCAGCAACATTAAATGTTTTGAAGGTTTTAACAACTACATTTTCTCAATGAAACATATTTATCTGAACGATATAAAAAGAGAAAATGCTGGAGATACCCAACAGGTCAGTAAGAGTTTCGCTTCTTCACATATGCTGCCTGACTTGCTAAATATCTCCAGCATTTTCTCTTTTTATTTCACATTTTCAGCATGTACTTCTTTTTTCTCTCTTTTATCTTTATTGGAACGACTGCTAGATTAATTGAGAAGAATTATAGCTTCAAATTATGTGGCTGCTCATCTCTTTCTACATATTGTAAAACAACTTAAAAGTTTGCTTGAATTAAGATTGAGATTGATTCTCCAGTGTAAATCCATGTGTTCTGAATACAGAGATATGTTTAGATTCTAGAGTTTGAAATTAATTAAAGACAGCCTTATGTATTTCATGATATTGAAATACATGTTTTCTGGTGTTATGCATTGGTGCAAATTCAGATTACATGGCTAACATTTGATGGCAAAGGTCACTTTGATAATCTGCTGAGAGTCTGAAATGCCAGATTATACTGCCAAGCGAGGGCACTGACTGACATAGGCTTGGAGAGGCTATCCATCTTATACACTGAGAATCATAGGTTCTTCTGGTGATCCCATGCCATGTACTAGGCACGTGGAGTCTAGATCAATGCAATGAATCCGGTGTAGATCCTAGATCAGTGCAGCGAATCCAGTGCAGAGCCTGGATCAGTGCAATTAATCTGATGCAATGAACCTGGATCAGTGCAGTGATTCTGGCTCAAAGCCTGGATCAGTGCAGTGAATCCAAAGCAGAGTCTGATTCAGTACAGTAATTTAATCTTTTTCAATGAGATCACTGCAGAACCATAGATGGTAAAGTGTTCCATTGAATCCAATACAAGCAGAACCCCGGGACCTTGGAAAAGCAACTTTAATGGCACTGTGGAGGGGGTAATTTGTGTTTATTAACTAGAAGAAGCCAATAGTTGCAAGTAAAGCCTGCTTAACCAACCTGAGCCTGACCGTGTGTTGGGGCTGAGTTTGAGTTAGCTCAGATATCACAGAAAGGTCCATAGATGTGTGGGGTTTCATACCCAAGCAGACCTTGGGTGCGATGGGTGTTTAAGCAAGTGAAGTGCTGATCAAATGGATTTTTCTTGTCTTGAATGAAGAGGAACTCTTTAAATACTGTTGCAAGAAAGTGGAAACCATTTCTCATCTGTGTCTATCTGTGACTATCAAGGGCTGATATTTTGGCTGTCTGGGAGAACTGGTATCAACAGATAAAGAATTTACTGTGGTCAACAGTACAATAAATAACCACAAACACAAAACACTGAGGCACTGGTATAACTTCATATGATTAAGCCAATCACTAAATCAAGCAGGAATAATAATCCTCATTTAAATTAGCATTATTAGGCAAAAACTGTGAGTGAAAGCCACTGCTTTGCTCAACAAAGAGCCATCACTTTGAAACCGGGAAAAAAAATCACAAAAATTCAACAGTGCAATGCTGGCTCACAGAAGTTGTTCTTAATTCAAAAAGGGTTTAGATGAAGGAAGAAAGGCTAATTTTTGGCAAAGGGTTTATATCACACAAGCTACTGGTGGTAAATGCTGGGCATTGGGACTACACCACACAAACTACTGAACCCAGTCATAAGTGCCAGGCAGAGGGACCACATGCCACACACAAGCTATTGAATCTGGAGGAAAAGGTTGGGTAGAGTGACTACACATACGCGAGCTACTGAATCCTGTGACAGATTTGTGAAGCAGAAGTTTAAAAGCAATTTCTTCAGAAAATTTGGATCTGTGTTAACTTGTCCAATAGATAACAGGCTGTAGGTTTCCATTATTTCCAGCAGATCATCATCTTTTCGTTAAACAGAGTTAGATAGTCTCCTACAATATTTAAAAGTGACATGGTGGCTGTGCTCTAGTTTTTACCCATCACTCGGTTCTGGTCCCTGCTGGGTAGAGCTAGGATAGCATCATTGGTTGGGGCAAAGACAGTGAATGTGCCAGGTCTGTTGAGAGTTTCAGTGAGTCCTGCTGTCTGGATGGCTCCCACCAACATGCTGCAATAATAAAAAGAATAATTATTGAAACCTGAGATTTTAAAATTTTAAGTCTTTTTTTCCCTCTGATCCCCTCAGTATTTCTCAGTTCCATATATTATTTCTACTGAGAGGATGTACAAGTGACTGATTGCCAGATATCCATCAATAGCATTCTATGACTGACCAAGACTGATCACTGACATTTTCTGTATTTATTTCAGACTTTTGGCATCAGCAGTATTTCCTCTTGAATCACTGCAAAGTACCTTAACCCCTTATCATATTCTCATTCACATGTTGACAATTCCATTTTATATAATGGCATACCTGAAGCGATCGTCAGCCTTCAGAATGTCCATGATTGTGCCTACTGGAGGAGTCAGTATGTTGTCCATTATCAGCATAGAACCATACCTCCCTCTTCTGTCATGTGCAGCGATACATATGTTTTCAATGCATAATGCCTTAAACAGAACCAAGAATATCTCAGTCAGAAGGCATTTTCTTGCATTCATACTCAAAGACATGGTCGACCTTAAAATTTTAATGAACTTTGTACAAGTTTTTGGGGAAGAAACTCTGATCACCAACACTAATCAGGTGATTTTTATGGAACGGAGTGTGGGAATGGGGGTAACACAGACAACTCAAAGTCTAGCATCTATTCGGCACCAAAGACCAAAGATAATTTTCTTCACATTTGGCGAAAAAAAGCCTGATTGGTTTTCTAAATATTAACTTAAGTAATTTCATTGGTAGTCACCCATTCAATGGTTATGTAAATGTATACTGGTGATTAAATTTACAAGTGGCTATAAGCACTGGAAAAAAGATTTTTATATTCATTTATATGGTGTGGGCAGCACTGGCAAGAGCAGAATTTATTGTCCATCACCAATTGCCCTTGGAGTGGTAGTGTTGAACTGTCTTCTTCAACAACGGCAGTCTTGCTTTAGTTCTCCAACATTTGCTGCTTGTGGGGAATTTCAGGAGTTAAACTCAGTGATAATGAATGATCGATAATATACAAGTCAGGATGGTGTGTGACTTGGAGGGGAACCTGCAAGAAATAGCATTTCCGCATGTCTGGTAAATGGAGCAGATTGTGGGTCTAAGGTTGCTGACAAATGCAGTTCATTTTATAGTTGGCAACAATTGCAGCCACATTGCACTGGTGGTGGGGTATCAAATATTCAGGGTGATGGAGTGTGCAGTAACCTCTTGGGCTAATGTACTTGGATATGTCCAGCTTCTTGAGCTTTGCTGGAACTGCATCCTTCGAAGCAATTGGAGAATGTTCTGTCATGCTCCTGACTTGTAGGTTGGTAGAAAAGTGTTCCAGAGTAAAAACCACAAAAGTCATTCCTTGCAGGATACCTAATGTCTGATTTGCCTTTGTAGTCAATTTTTATATGGCTTATTGAAATTTCTAACCAATGGTGATCCTTGATGTTGATTAGTAGTGGACATGGTGACGGTAATGTCAGTGGTAGGAAATTAGACTCCCTTTCAGTGGAGAGGGCATCAACTAGCACTTCTACAGTATGAAGGCAACTTCCCACATATTGACCAAATGACTGACATTCAGCCAATGACTCCAACCTATGGGAAAACTCTCCTTAGGCGGGAGTCATATCTTATTCAAGACAAGCCTCTCAACCCTCGGACAAGCATTCTGGAGTTCCTCAGGGTATGGTCAAAGGTGGGCATAGTTTTGCAATATTCAGTTTCTTCCACAGCTTTTCACAGAGTGAAGTGGCCATGCCTGCATGCAGTGAGACCTATACAACATTCATTCATGGCCCAATCAGTGGGAAACTGTTGGGCTGACAAGACTTCATGAATGCGATCCTTCAGCAGGATTTGAAATGTTATCAATGCATTGATTTATGTATAACTGCTTCCAAATTTCAGATGTTGGCCTGAATTCTCAGAAATATGTCATTTAATAATTGATATACTCCTGAGTGCATATAAATGCCAATCATGATAAAAAACATGATACTTGTGTCACACCACAATTGTGTCTATATTTCATTAATTCAAAATTCCAATAAAATGGGTCACATTTTATTTTCAGTTTCAAATTGTTTCTATCATTTTCAGGAAATTCTTGAGCTCATTATCATCCCTTAATGTATCAGACATCTGTCCTTGATACAACTACCACCAACATTTGATCTTTAACTGTAATTAGCACTATTACTGAGCCAGATTTTGGATGAGGGGTTAAACTAAGGCTTTTTCTGCTCTGCTGCTTGGATGTAGAAGCGCTCTGTTTGGAAGAAAAGTCAAGAGATTTTTTTCTAATACCTTGGCCAATATTCATCCTTTAATCAAAGTCACTAACACTGATCCTCTGATCATTATTCCAGTGCTGCATGTGAGAGCTTGTTGTGTGCTGTGATTGGCTGCCATGATACCTGTATTAAAATAATGACTGCATTTCAAAAGTATGTTGTTTGTGCTAAAGCACCTAGGCCATCATGAGATCATGAAATGTCCTCTGTAAATACGAGTCTTTATTTCCCCACAGTAATGCAAATAAAAACTGGAAAGAAAAATAAATACATACATTACGATAAACAAAGACTCTGAGTTTCTTGCCACTCAAGGTATCAAGTGTCTGCCCATGGTACAAATATTTAGAAGAGAGCTGCTCTTTCACAATGTGGTCCAGCAGAAGATTCTTCAAATCTTCATTAATAACCAGCGATGTATCTATTATAAAACACAGCAGAAAACTTTTGATGAAAAATTTTACTTAGACCATTTTCTGTTCGAAATCCATTTGAGAATCTGTTTTTGTCCTTGTTCTAGCCACATCTGCTGGAAGACCATGATGAATTGCACCTCCATTAACAGGGCAGGGCTGCCATTCAGTGTCTAGAAATGTGAATCATGATAAAAATGGCACATGTGTCATATATGTTACTGTCTTCTGCTCAGATCCACGTCAATCCGCAGATTGATTAGCATCTGCAATCAGTCTGAGCTAGCAATAGGGATCAACCACAGGAAGAGTGAGGCCATGCTCTTTGGCAACTGGAGAAAAGATTACTTGAGCCTTTACAGAGATCTTTGTATCCTCATTAGTCACAGGAGAGGTCTCAGTTGACTGGACGATACCCAATGTTGCTCCTCTGTTTAAGAAGGGCAATAGAGACAAGCCAGTAAATTATAGGCCGGTGAGCCTTACATCAGTGGTAGGGACATTCATGGAGAAGATTCTTAGAGATAGGATCTACTTGCATCTGGAAAAGCATAAACTTATTAGGAACAGTCAGAATGGCTTTGTACAGGTGAGGTCATGTCTTACAAATTTGATTAAGTTTTTTGAGGAGGTGACAAAAATTATTAATGAGGGTAGGACAGTGAATGTTGTATACATGGACTTCAGGAGAGCTTTAGACAAGGTCCCTAATGGTAGGTTGATCTAGAAGATTAAGGCACATGGGATCCATGGGGACTTGGCAGATTAAACTCAAAATTGGCTTGGCCGTTGAAGACAAAGGATAGTGGTGGAGGGGTGTTCTACTGACTGGAGGTCTATGACCGGTGGTGTTCCATGAGGATCAGTGCCGGGATCTCTGTTATTTATGATATGAATTGGATAAAAACCTAGATGGTCTGATTACTAAATTTGCAGATGGCACAAAAATTGGTGGACTTGTGTATAGTGAAGAAGATTGTCAAAGGATACAGCAGGATATAGACCAATTGGAAATACGGGCAGAGAAATGGCAGATGCAGTTCAATCTTTGTAATTGTGAGGTGTTGCACTTTGGGAGGTCAAATGTAAGGCGAAAGTAAAGAGCAAATAGTAGGACCCATAGGAACATTGATGAGCAGAAGGATCTTGGGGTGCAAGTTCATAGCTCTCTGAAAGTGGCAACACAAGTAGATAGAGTGGTATAAAAGGCACATGATATCCTTGCCTTCATAGGTCAGGCTGCTGAATATAAAAGTTGGGAAGTCATGTTGCAGCTGTATAAAGCTTTGGTTAGGCCACATTTGGAGTACTATGTAAAGTTCCAGTCACCACCTTACAGGAGTGATGTTGAGACTTTGGAGATGGTGCAGAAAATGGATGGTTGCCTAGATTAGAGAGCATTAGCTATAAGGAGAGGTTGGACAAACTTGGATTGTTTTCTCTGGAGGCTGAGGGGCAACCTGACAGTAGTATATAAAATTATGAGAGGCTTAGATAGGGTAGATAGTTGGAGTCTTTTTCCCAGGGTGGAAATATCAAATACTAAAGGGCAAAGCTTTAAGGTGAGAAGGAGAGAATTTAAAGAGGATTTAAAAGGCAAATTTTTATTTTACACTGAAAGTGGTAGTTGCCTGGAACACGCAGCCAGCGCAAGAGGTGGAAGCAGATCTGAAGCAATAGTTAGAGGCATTTAGACAGGCACACAGACAGGCAGGGAATGGAGGGATATAGACCATCTGCAGGCAGATGGAATTAGTCTCAACTGCCCTCATGTTCAGCGCAGAGACCGGGGCAAATGCCCTGTTCCTGTGCTACACTGTTCTATGTATCCGGCCCAACTAATCCTCCATTCTCTTCACCAGCAACTCTAACTACCAGAAGGTGCTCAGGATCTGGTTCAGAGAGCTGGGCCATACAGCAAAAACTGGCTGGAGTGGATAATCAAAATCCAACAAAAATAGGCAAGAACCTGGTTAACAGGTGCAGCGTGCCCTCAGTATCGCTGTACGTGCTGCAGATATGGCCATCTTTGTATGTACCTGCATCAAGCTGTGCGTAAAACCAAAGTACACAAAGACCAAGTGTCACTACATGCTGAGATTCTATTTGTCCCTGGTTTTGCAAATGATGAACCTGGCCTTGTTACTGTGGAATGTTCCATTCAGTTGGATCTTGCGGCACTACCTGCCTGTCAAAGTTTCTGTGGAAAAACACTAACTTCAAATCCATCAGTCACAGACTGTCCTGCAAGCCCTGTGGGAAAAGGACACAATGGGTCCTGTGGGATGTTTCTTGAGCAGGCTGTCAAAACCATGAGAACACCAGAATTCACCAACAAGCACCAAGATCTTGCTTGGCTGGTGGTGAGAGGGGCTCTTTCTGTCAAAGCCTTCCTGTGCAGTTGGAGTCTGTCTGCCCTTGAGAATCCACCTCTTTGTGAAGGGCACACTTGCAAAAAAGTCTTTGCAAAGAAGACGACTCATATTTGTCCGTCCAAAGCTCATTGATCTTGCAGTGCTATGAGATGTCCTAAGTGAACGAGATGTCCCTTGCACATCCCAGGATGCAGGAGCATGTGCTAAGGGACACGCTGAAGCCTGGTGCAACCAACACAGAAGTTTTGTGGGGAAGAACCGCAATCTAAAGCCCTGCTGTAAAAGCCCCGCAGATACTTGAAGAGTGCATTGTTCAAAGAAGCCACATGGGCAGTGCTGGTGCTTTGTACATCAAATGAATTAACTTGATGACGTTACGTGTGTATAGACTGGACGACACTATGACCATATAGACTGGACGACACTATGAATGTAATTAAAGCCATGTACTGTTTTGGATTTCTTGTATATTTTTATGAAAAAACTTTATTCTTGAAACACAAAAATGTACAAGCTTTGAGAAGGAAAGAGGCAATAGGGACCAATGTATATACACTATGCTGAAATTAGGCATCTCTTTCCTTTTCTGAGCCCCTGTCATTTTGACTATCTACAAGATTCTGAAATTCCTAAGACAATAACAACCTCAGCTCCAAAAACTCTAGATTCATCTCCAAAGTCTTAGGAGATGATATTGCTCAAGACCCTGATGAGATGAAATCTATTAAACAGCTCGTAAAAAATGCAGACAAACCCAGAGCTATTTCCATCTAAATGCCACTGAGTGAAAGGATTGGGTAGTTAATAGAATGGCATTTTCACATTGACATATGAAGAAAATGCAGTCAGCGGGAGGTGACCTAGTCTGTCATCAAAATATGTTGATGGATTGATCAGCAAGCGAGCTATCAGTTAGAAAGAGTGACAAGGTCAATTACCAGAAATCATACCTCATCAGATTTACCCCTGAAGTGGTAATGAGTTTGTGGCTCAGTTCATAACACTGGGGGGTGAGAGTGAGGGTATCAATGTGTCAGCCATTACATTAAAGTTAAAGTTACTGCATTCTCTTAAACTCAAGGTAGATCACCACAGAATCAGGGACTCTTTTGTTTTCATCATTTATCAAATTTCTGGGTCAGACTCTTGTACAGCTGGGGGTAGTTCAATCCTGGCCTGTTGTAAACAGAATAGGCATTGGAGAAACAGTTGTCCTACACCATGCAACTAATCAGCAATTGTTGCATTATTTTGCAGCATTGAACACCCTTTCCAAATGGACAGGACCACTGGGGATTTCAGATACTAGGAGCTACAAAGCATGGATTTCTGTTGAAGTTCAAAGTGCCAGGCTGTTAAAGGCAGTGCAAATGGATTCCCCA